>JASTWF010000510.1:87989-206868 GCA_030390025.1 Squalus acanthias
GGGGGGAGTGTCCTGTACCCACAGGGAGGGGTATCCTGTACCCACAGGGTGGGGTGTCCTGTACCCACAGGGAGGGGTGTCCTGTACCCACAGGGAGGGGTATCCTGAACCAACATGTGGGAGTGTCCTGTACCCACAGGGAGGGGGTGTCCTGTACCCACAGGGAGGGGGTGTCCTGTACCCGCAGGTAGGGGTGACCTGTACCCGCAGGGAGGGGTGTCCTGTACCCACAGGTGGGGGGGGGTCCTGTACCCACAGGGAGGGTGTCCTGTACCCACAGGGAGGGTGTCCTGTACCCACAGGGAGGGGGTGTCCTGTACCCACAGGGAGGGGGTGTCCTGTACCCGCAGGGAGGAGTGTGTCCTGTACCCACAGGGAGGGGGTGTCCTGTACCCGCAGGGAGGGAGTGTCCTGTATCCACAGGGAGGGGATGTACTGTATCCACAGCGGGGGAGGTGGTGTCCTGTACCCACAGGGGGGGGATGTCCTGTACCCATAGGGGGTGGTGTCCTGTACCCACAGGGACGGGATGTCCTTTACCAACAGGGAGCGGATGTCCTGTACCCGCAGGGGGGGGTGTCCTGTACCCGCAGGGATGGGGTGTCCTGTACCCGCAGGGGGGGCGTCCTGTACCCGCAGGGAGGGGGTGTCCTGTATCCGCAGGGAGGGGGTGTCCTGTACCCTCAGGGAGGGGGTGTCCTGTACCCGCAGGGAGGGGGTGTCCTGTACCCGCGGGGAGGGGTGTCCTACCCGCATTGGTGGGGTGTCCTGTACCCACATGGGGGGGTGACCTGTACCCACAGGGGGGGTGTCCTGTACCCACAGGGGGTGTGTCCTGTACCCACAGGGGGTGTGTCCTGTACCCACAGGGGGGGGTGTCCTGTACCCGCAGGGGGGGGTGTCCTGTACCCACAGGGAGGTGTGTCCTGTACCCACAGGGAGGTGTGTCCTGTACCCACAGGGGGTGTGTCCTGTACCCACAGGGGGGGGGTGTCCTGTACCCGCAGGGGGAGGTCCTGTACCCGCAGTGATGGGGTGTCCTGTATCCGCAGGGAGGGGTGTCCTGTACCCGCAGGGAGGGGTGTCCTGTACCCGCAGGGACGGGGTGTCCTGTACCCGCAGGGAGGGGGTGTCCTGTACCTGCAGGGAGGGGTGTCCTACCCGCATTGGTGGGGTGTCCTGTACCCGCAGGGAGGGGGTGTCCTGTACCCGCAGGGTGGGTGTCCTGTACCCACATGGGGGGGTGTCCTGTACCCACAGGGGGTGTGTCCTGTACCCACAGGGGGTGTGTCCTGTACCCACAGGGGGTGTGTCCTGTACCCACAGGGGGGGGTGTCCTGTACCCGCAGGGGGGTGTGTCCTGTTCCCACAGGGGGGGTTGTGCTGTACCCACAGGGGGGGTGTCCTGTACCCACAGGGGGTGTGTCCTGTACCCACAGGGGGGTGTGTCCTGTACCCACAGGGGGGGTGTCCTGTACCCAGCAGGGGGGGTGTCCTGTACCCACAGGGGGGGTGTCCTGTTCCCACAGGGAGGGTTGTCCTGTACCCACAGGCGGGGGTGTCCTGTACCCACAGGGGGGGTGTCCTGTATCCACAGGGGGGGTGTCCTGTACCCACAGGGGGGGTGTCCTGTACCCACAGGGAGGGGGTTGTCCTGTACCCACAGGGGGGTGTGTCCTGTACCCACAGAGGGTTGTCCTGTACCCACAGGGGGGGGTGTCCTGTACCCACAGGGGGGTGTCGTGTATCCACAGGGGGGGTGTCCTGTACCCACAGGGGGGGGTGTCCTGTACCCACAGGGGGGGTGTCATGTACCCACAGGGGGGGGGGTGTCCTGTACCCACAGGGGGGGTGTCCTGTACCCACAGGGGGGGGTGTCCTGTATCCACAGGGGGGGGTGTCCTGTACCCACAGGGAGGGGTGTCCTGTACCACAGGGAGGGGGTGTCCTGTACCCGCAGGGCAGGGGTGTCCTGTACCCGCAGGGAGGGGTGTCCTGTACCCACAAGGGGGAGTGTCCTGTACCCGCAGGGGGGGCGTGTCCTGTACCCACAGGGTGGGTGTCCTGTACCCACAGGGAGAGGGTGTCCTGTACCCACAGGGATGGGGTGTGCTGTACCAGCAGGGAGGGGTGTCCTGTACCCATAGGGAGGGAGTGTCCTGTACCCACAGCGGGGGGGAGTGTCCTGTACCCACAGGGGGGGGGAGTGTCCTGTACCCACAGGGGGGAGTGTCCTGTACCCACAGGGAGGGGTATCCTGTACCCACAGGGTGGGGTGTCCTGTACCCACAGGGAGGGGTGTCCTGTACCCACAGGGAGGGGTATCCTGAACCAACATGTGGGAGTGTCCTGTACCCACAGGGAGGGGGTGTCCTGTACCCACAAGGAGGGGTGTCCTGTACCCGCAGGTAGGGGGTGACCTGTACCCGCAGGGAGGGGTGTCCTGTACCCACAGGTGGGGGGGGGTCCTGTACCCACAGGGAGGGTGTCCTGTACCCACAGGGAGGGTGTCCTGTACCCACAGGGAGGGGGTGTCCTGTACCCGCAGGGAGGGAGTGTCCTGTATCCACAGGGAGGGGATGTACTGTATCCACAGCGGGGGAGGTGGTGTCCTGTACCCACAGGGGGGGATGTCCTGTACCCATAGGGGGTGGTGTCCTGTACCCACAGGGACGGGATGTCCTTTACCAACAGGGAGCGGATGTCCTGTACCCACAGGGAGGAGGTGTCCTGTACCGATAGGGAGGGCGTGTCCTGTACCCACAGGGGGGGGGTGTCCTGTACCCACAGGGAGGCGTGTCCTGTACCCGCAGGGGGGTGGTGTCCTGTACCCATAGGGAGGGAGTGTCCTGTACCTACAGGGAGGGAGTGTCCTGTACCCACAGGGATGTGTGTCCTGTACCCACAGGGATGCGTGTCCTGTACCCACAGGGAGGGAGTGTCCTGTACCCACAGGGAGGGGGTGTCATGTACCCACAGGGGTGGGTGTCCTGTACCCACAGGTGGGGGTGTCCTGTACCCACAGGGAGGGGGTGTCCTGTACCCGCAGGGAGGGGTGTCCTGTACCCACAGGGAGGGGTGTCCTGTACCCGCAGGGAGGGGTGTCCTGTACCCGCAGGGAGGGGTGTCCTGTACCCGCAGGGAGGGGGTGTCCTGTACCCAGCAGGGAGGGGGTGTCCTGTACCACAGGGAGGGGGTGTCCTGTACCCACAGGGAGGGGGTGTCCTGTACCCGCAGGGAGGGGGTGTCCTGTACCGCAGGGAGGGGGTGTCCTGTACCCGCAGGGAGGGGTGTCCTGTACCAGCAGGGAGGGGTGTCTGTACCCACAGGGAGGGTGTCCTGTACCCACAGGGGAGGGGTGTCCTGTAACCCACAGGGAGGGGGTGTCTGTACCCAGCAGGGAGGGGGTGTCCTGTACCCACAGGGAGGGGTGTCCTGTACCCGCAGGAGGGGGTGTCCTGTACCCACAGGGAGGGGGTGTCCTGTACCCTCAGGGAGGGGTGTCCTGTACCCACAGGGAGGGGGTGTCCTGTACCCACAGGGAGGGGTGTCCTGTACCCACAGGGAGGGGGTGTCCTGTACCCACAGGGAGGGGTGTCCTGTACCCACAGGGAGGGGGTGTCCTGTACCCACAGGGGGGGGTGTCCTGTACCCACAGGGTGGGGGTGTCCTGTACCCACAGGGAGGGGTGTCCTGTACCCACAGGGGAGGGGGTGTCCTGTACCCACAGGGAGGGGGTGTCCTGTACCCACAGGGGAGGGGTGTCCTGTACCCAGCAGGGAGGGGTGTCCTGTACCCACAGGGAGGGGTGTCCTGTACCCGCAGGGAGGGAGTGTCCTGTACCCCAGGGGGGGAGTGTCCTGTACCCACAGGGAGGGGTGTCCTGTACCCGCAGGGGGAGGGTGTCCTGTACCCACAGGGAGGGGTGTCCTGTACCCACAGGGAGGGCGTGTCCTGTACCCACAGGGGGGTGTGTCCTGTACCCGCAAGGTGGGAGTGTTCTGTACCCGCAGGGAGGGGGTGTCCTGTACCCGCATGGGGGGGTGTCCTGTACTCACAGGGAGGGGTGTCCTGTACCTGCAGGGAGGCGGTGTCCTGTACCCGCAGGGAGGGGTATCCTGTACCCACAGGGTGGGGTGTCCTGTACCCACAGGGGGGGAGCGTCCGGTTCCCAAAGGGATGGGGTGTCCTGTATCCGCAGGGGGGATTGTCCTGTACCCGCAGAGAGGGGGTGTCCTGTACACGCAGGGAGGGGTAACCTGTACCCACAGGGGGGAGTGTCCTGTACCCACAGGGAGGGGTAGCCTGAACTCACAGGGAGGGGTGTCCTGTACCCACAGGGAGGGGTATCCTGTACCCACAGGGTGGGGTGTCCTGTACCCACAGGGGGGAGTGTCCTGTACCCACAGGGAGGGGTATCCTGTACCCACAGGGTGGGGTGTCCTGTACCCAAAGGGAGGGGTATCCTGTACGAACAGGGGAGGGTGTCCTGTACCCACAGGGAGGGGGTGTCCTGTACCCACAGGGAGGGGGTGTCCTGTACCCACAGGGAGGGGGTGTCCTGTACCCACAGGGAGGGGTGTCCTGTACCCACAGGGAGGGGTGTCCTGTACCCGCAGGGAGGGGTGTCCTGTACCCACAGGGAGGGGGTGTCCTGTACCCGCAGGGAGGGGTGTCCTGTACCCACAGGGAGGGGGTGTCCTGTACCCACAGGGAGGGGGTGTCCTGTACCCACAGGGAGGGGTGTCCTGTACCCGCAGGGAGGGGGTGTCCTGTACCCTCAGGGAGGGGGTGTCCTGTACCCACAGGGAGGGGTGTCCTGTACCCACAGGGAGGGGTGTCCTGTACCCACAGGGAGGGGGTGTCCTGTACCCACAGGGAGGGGGTGTCCTGTACCCACAGGGAGGGGGTGTCCTGTACCCACAGGGAGGGGGTGTCCTGTACCCACAGGGAGGGGGTGTCCTGTACCCACAGGGAGGGGTGTCCTGTACCACAGGGAGGGGGTGTCCTGTACCCACAGGGAGGGGTGTCCTGTACCCAGCAGGGGGGGTGTCCTGTACCGCAGGAGGGGAGTGTCCTGTACCCACAGGGAGGGGTGTCCTGTACCCACAGGGTGGGGTGTCCTGTATCCACAGGGGGGGGTGTCCTGTAACCCACAGGGGGGAGGGGTGTCCTGTACCCACAGGGGGAGGGTGTCCTGTACCACAGGGAGGGATGTCCTGTACCCACAGGGAGGGGGTGTCCTGTACCCACAGGGAGGGGTGTCCTTACCCACAGGGGGGGGAGTGCCTGTACCCACAGGGGAGGGGTGTCCTGTACCCACAGGGGGAGTGTCCTGTACCCCAGGGGGGGGTGTCCTGTACCCACAGGGTGGGGGTGTCCTGTACCCACAGGGTGGGGTGTCCTGTACCCACAGTGGGTGTCCTGTACCCACAGGGGTGGGTGTCCTGTACCCACAGGGGCGAGTGTCCTGTACCCAGAGGGGGGTGTCCTGTACCCGCAGGGAGGGGTGTCCTGTACCCTCAGGGAGGGGGTGTCCTGTACCCGCAGGGAGGGGGTGTCCTGTACCCACAGGGAGGGGGTGTCCTGTACCCGCAGGGAGGGGGGTCCTGTACCCACAGGGAGGGGGTGTCCTGTACCCCAGGGGGGGGGTGTCCTGTACCCACAGGGGAGGGGTGTCCTGTACCCGCAGGGGGGGCGTGTCCTGTACCCACAGGGGGGGGTGTCCTGTACCCTCAGGGAGGGTGTGTCCTGTACCCACAGGGAGGGGTGTCCTGTACCCACAGGGGGGGCGTGTCCTGTACCCACAGGGGGGAGTGTCCTGTACCCACAGGGGGGTTGTCCTGTACCCGCAGGGTGGGGTGTCCTGTACCCACAGGGGAGGGTGTCCTGTACCCACAGGGAGGGGTGTCCTGTACCCACAGGGAGGGGTATCCTGTACCAACAGGGGGGGTGTCCTGTACCCGCAGGGAGGGGTGTCCTGTACCCACAGGGTTGGGGTGTCCTGTACCCACAGGGAGGGGTATCCTGTACCAACATGTGGGGGTGTCCTGTACCCACAGGGAGGGGGTGTCCTGTACCCACAGGGGGGGTATCCTGTACCCACAGGGGGGGTGTCCTGTACCCACAGGGAGGGTGTGTCCTGTACCCACAGGGAGGGGATGTCCTGTAGCCGCAGGGAGGGGGTGTCCTGTACCCACAGGGGGGGGGTGTCCTGTACCCACAGGGAGGGTGTCCTGTACCCGCAGGGAGGGGTGTCCTGTACCCGCAGGGAGGGGTGTCCTGTACCCGCATGGAGGGGGTGTCCTGTACCCGCAGCGAGGGGGTGTCCTGTACCCGCAGGGAGGGTGTGTCCTGTACCCACAGGGAGGGGATGTCCTGTACCCACAGGAGGGGTGTCCTGTACCCACAGGGAGGGAGTGTCCTGTACCCAAAGTGGTGGGGGTGTCCTTTACCGGCAGGGAGGGGTGTCCTGTACCCGCAGGGAGGGGGTGTCCTGTACCCACAGGGGGGGGGTGTCCTGTACCCACAGGGAGGGTGTGTCCTGTACCCACAGGGTGTGGTGTCCTGTACCCACAGGGAGGGGGTGTCCTGTACCCAGCAGGGTGGGGTGTCCTGTACCCACAGGGGGGGGTGTCCTGTACCCGCAGGGAGGGGGTGTCCTGTACCCGCAGGGAGGGGTGTCCTGTACCCGCAGGGAGGGGGTGTCCTGTACCCACAGGGGGGGTGTCCTGTACCCGCAGGGGGGGGTGTCCTGTACCCGCAGGGGAGGGTGTCCTGTACCCACAGGGAGGGTGTCCTGTACCCGCAGGGGAGGGGTGTCCTGTACCCACAGGGAGGGGGTCCTGTACCCGCAGGGAGGGGTGTCCTGTACCCGCAGGGAGGGGTGTCCTGTACCCGCAGGGAGGGGTTCCTGTACCCACAGGGAGGGGGTGTCCTGTACCCACAGGGAGGGAGTGTCCTGTACCCACAGGGAGGGGGTGTCCTGTATCCACAGGGGGGGGTGTCCTGTACCCACAGGGAGGGGGTGTCCTGTACCCACAGGGAGGGGTGTCCTGTACCCACAGGGGGGGTGTCCTGTACCCACAGGGAGGGGTGTCCTGTACCCACAGGGAGGGGTGTCCTGTACCCACAGGGAGGGGTGTCCTGTACCCACAGGGTGGGGTGTCCTGTACCCACAGGGAGGGGTGTCCTGTACCCACAGGGAGGGGTGTCCTGTACCCACAGGGAGGGGTGTCCTGTACCCACAGGGAGGGGGTGTCCTGTACCCACAGGGAGGGGTGTCCTGTACCCACAGGGAGGGGGTGTCCTGTACCCACAGGGAGGGGGTGTCCTGTACCCACAGGGAGGGGTGTCCTGTACCCACAGGGAGGGGTGTCCTGTACCCACAGGGAGGGGTGTCCTGTACCCGCAGGGAGGGGTGTCCTGTACCCACAGGGAGGGGTGTCCTGTACCCACAGGGGAGGGGTGTCCTGTACCCACAGGGAGGGGTGTCCTGTACCCACAGGGAGGGGGGTGTCCTGTACCCACAGGGAGGGGTGTCCTGTACCCGCAGGGAGGGGTGTCCTGTACCCACAGGGAGGGGGTGTCCTGTACCCACAGGGAGGGGTGTCCTGTACCCACAGGGAGGGGTGTCCTGTACCCTCAGGGAGGGGGTGTCCTGTACCCACAGGGAGGGGTGTCCTGTACCCGCAGGGAGGGGTGTCCTGTACCCGCAGGGAGGGGTGTCCTGTACCCGCAGGGAGGGGGTGTCCTGTACCCGCAGGGGGGGGTGTCCTGTACCCGCAGGGGGGGGTGTCCTGTACCCGCAGGGAGGGGGTGTCCTGTACCCGCAGGGAGGGTGTGTCCTGTACCCACAGGGAGGGGTGTCCTGTACCCACAGGGGGGGGTGTCCTGTACCCACAGGGAGGGGTGTCCTGTACCCACAGGGAGGGGGTGTCCTGTACCCGCAGGGAGGGGTGTCCTGTACCCACAGGGAGGGGTGTCCTGTACCCACAGGGAGGGGGTGTCCTGTACCCACAGGGAGGGGTGTCCTGTACCCACAGGGAGGGGTGTCCTGTACCCGCAGGGAGGGGTGTCCTGTACCCACAGGGAGGGGGTGTCCTGTACCCACAGGGAGGGGGTGTCCTGTACCCACAGGGAGGGGGTGTCCTGTACCCACAGGGAGGGGGTGTCCTGTACCCACAGGGAGGGGTGTCCTGTACCCACAGGGAGGGGGTGTCCTGTACCCACAGGGAGGGGGTGTCCTGTACCCACAGGGAGGGGTGTCCTGTACCCAGGGAGGGGGTGTCCTGTACCCACAGGGAGGGGGTGTCCTGTACCCACAGGGAGGGGTGTCCTGTACCCGCAGGGAGGGGTGTCCTGTACCCACAGGGAGGGGTGTCCTGTACCCGCAGGGAGGGGGTGTCCTGTACCCGCAGGGAGGGGTGTCCTGTACCCGCAGGGAGGGTGTGTCCTGTACCCACAGGGAGGGGTGTCCTGTACCCACAGGGAGGGGTGTCCTGTACCCACAGGGAGGGGTGTCCTGTACCCAAAGGGTGGGGGTGTCCTGTACCCGCAGGGAGGGGTGTCCTGTACCCGCAGGGAGGGGGTGTCCTGTACCCACAGGGTGTGGTGTCCTGTACACACAGGGAGGGGTGTCCTGTACACACAGGGTGGGGTGTCCTGTACCCACAGGGGAGGGTGTGTCCTGTACCCGCAGGGAGGGGTGTCCTGTACCCACAGGGAGGGGTGTCCTGTACCCAGCAGGGAGGGGGTGTCCTGTACCCACAGGGAGGGGGTGTCCTGTACCCGCAGGGAGGGGGTGTCCTGTACCCGCAGGGGGAGTGTCCTGTACCCACAGGGAGGGGTGTCCTGTACCCGCAGGGGAGGGGGTCCTGTACCCGCAGGGAGGGGGTGCCCTGTACCCGCAGGGGGGTGTGTCCTGTACCCGCAGGGAGGGGGTGTCCTGTACCCGCAGGGGGGGGTGTCCTGTACCCATAGGCGGGGTGTCCTGTACCCGCAGGGAGGGGTGTCCTGTACCCGCAGGGAGGTGTGTCCTGTACCCCACAGGGAGGGGTGTCCTGTACCCACAGGGAGGGTGTGTCCTGTACCCGCAGGGAGGGTGTCCTGTACCCGCAGGAGGGGGGTGTCCTGTACCCGCAGGGAGGGGGTGTCCTGTACCCGCAGGAGGGGTGTCCTGTACCCACAGGGAGGGGTGTCCTGTACCCACAGGGAGGGGGTGTCCTGTACCCACAGGGAGGGGGTGTCCTGTATCCCACAGGGAGGGGGTGTCCTGTACCCACAGGGAGGGGTGTCCTGTACCCACAGGGGGGGAGTGTCCTGTACCCGCAGGGGGGGAGTGTCCTGTACCCACAGGGAGGGTGTGTCCTGTACCCACAGGGCGGGGGTGTCCTGTACCCACAGGGGGGGTTGGCCTGTACCCAGCAGGGTGGGTTGTCCTGTACCCGCAGGGAGGGGTGTCCTGTACCCTCAGGGAGGGGTGTCCTGTACCCACAGGAGGTGGTGTCCTGTACCCACAGGGAGGGGGTGTCCTGTACCCACAGGGAGGGGGTGTCCTGTACCCACAGGAGGGGTGTCCTGTACCCACAGGGAGGGGTGTCCTGTACCCACAGGGAGGGGTGTCTTGTACCCACAGGGAGGGGTGTCCTGTACCCGCAGGGATGGGGGGTGTCCTGTACCGGCAGGGAGTGGAGTCCTGTACCCGCAGGGGGGCGTGTCCTGTACCCAAAGCGGGGTGTGTCCTGTACCCGCAGGGAGGGGTGTCCTGTACCCGCAGGGAGGGGTGTCCTGTACCTGCAGCGGCGGGTGTCCTGTACCCGCAGGGAGGGGTGTCCTGTACCCACAGGGAGGGGTGTCCTGTACCTGCAGGGAGGGGGTGTCCTGTACCCACAGGGTGGGGGGTGTCCTGTACCCACAGGGAGGGGTGTCCTGTACCCACAGGGAGGGGTGTCCTGTACCCACAGGGAGGGGTGTCCTGTACCCACAGGGAGGGGGTGTCCTGTACCCGCAGCGGGGAGGGGTGTCCTGTACCCACAGCGGGGGGTGTCCTGTACCCACAGGGAGCGGTGTCCTGTACCCACAGCGGGAGGTGTCCTGTACCCTCAGGGAGGGGGTGTCCTGTACCCACAGGGAGGGGGTGTCCTGTACCCACAGGGAGGGGTGTCCTGTACCCACAGGGAGGGATGTCCTGTACCCACAGGGAGGGGATGTCCTGTACCCACAGGGAGGGGTGTCCTGTACCCACAGGGAGGGGTGTCCTGTACCCACAGGGGGGGTGTCCTGTACCCGCAGGGAGGGGGTGTCCTGTACCCACAGGGAGGGGGTGTCCTGTACCCACAGGGAGGGGTGTCCTGTACCCACAGGGGGGGGTGTCCTGTACCCACAGGGGGGGTGTCCTGTACCCACAGGGAGGGGGTGTCCTGTACACACAGGGAGGGGGTGTCCTGTACCACAGGGAGGGGTGTCCTGTACCCACAGGGAGGGGGTGTCCTGTACCCACAGGGAGGGGGTGTCCTGTACCCACAGGGAGGGGTGTCCTGTACCCACAGGGGGAGGGGGTGTCCTGTACCCACAGGGAGGGGGTGTCCTGTACCCACAGGGAGGGGTGTCCTGTACCCACAGGGAGGGGGTGTCCTGTACCCGCAGGGAGGGGGTGTCCTGTACCCGCAGGGAGGGGTGTCCTGTACCCACAGGGAGGGGTGTCCTGTACCCACAGGGAGGGGTGTGTCCTGTACCCACAGGGAGGGGTGTCCTGTACCCGCAGGGAGGGGGTGTCCTGTACCCACAGGGAGGGGGTGTCCTGTACCCACAGGGGGGTGTCCTGTACCCGCAGGGAGGGGGTGTCCTGTACCCGCAGGGAGGGGTGTCCTGTACCCACAGGGAGGGGTGTCCTGTACCACAGGGAGGGGGTGTCCTGTACCCACAGGGAGGGGTGTCCTGTACCCACAGGGAGGGGTGTCCTGTACCCGCAGGGAGGGGTGTCCTGTACCCGCAGGGAGGGTGTCCTGTACACACAAGGAGGGGTGTCCTGTACCCACAGGGAGGGGTGTCCTGTACACACAGGGAGGGGGTGTAATGTACACACAGGGAGGGGTGTCCTGTACACACAGGGAGGGGGTGTCCTGTACCCACAGGGAGGGGTGTCCTGTACCCACAGGGAGGGGGTGTCCTGTTCCCACAGGGCGGGGTGTCATGTACCCACAGTGGGGGTGTCCTGTACCCACAGGGAGGGGGTGTCCTGTACACACAGGGAGGGGGTGTCCTGTACACACTGGGAGGGGTGTCCTGTACCCACAGGGAGGGGGTGTCCTGTACCCACAGGGAGGGGGTGGCCTGTACGCACAGGAGGGGTGTCCTGTACCCACAGGGAGGGGTGTCCTGTACCCACAGGGAGGGGTGTCTTGTACCCACAGGGAGGGGTGTCCTGTACCCGCAGGGATGGGGGGTGTCCTGTACCGGCAGGGAGTGGAGTCCTGTACCCGCAGGGGGGCGTGTCCTGTACCCAAAGCGGGGGGTGTCCTGTACCCACAGGGAGGGGGTGTCCTGTACCCGCAGGGAGGGGTGTCCTGTACCCACAGGGAGGGGGTGTCCTGTACCCACAGGGAGGGGTGTCCTGTACCCACAGGGAGGGGTGTCCTGTACCCACAGGGAGGGGGTGTCCTGTACCCACAGGGAGGGGGGTGTCCTGTACCCACAGGGAGGGGTGTCCTGTACCCACAGGGAGGGGTGTCCTGTACCCACAGGGAGGGGTGTCCTGTACCCACAGGGAGGGGTGTCCTGTACCCGCAGGGGAGGGTGTCCTGTACCCACAGGGAGGGGGTGTCCTGTACCCACAGGGAGGGGTGTCCTGTACCCACAGGGGAGGGGTGTCCTGTACCCACAGGGAGGGGGTGTCCTGTACCCACAGGGAGGGGTGTCCTGTACCCACAGGGAGGGGTGTCCTGTACCCACAGGGAGGGGTGTCCTGTACCCACAGGGAGGGGTGTCCTGTACCCACAGGGAGGGGTGTCCTGTACCCACAGGGAGGGGGTGTCCTGTACCCACAGGGGGGGTGTCCTGTACCCGCAGGGAGGGGGTGTCCTGTACCCACAGGGAGGGGGTGTCCTGTACCCACAGGGAGGGGGTGTCCTGTACCCAAAGGGAGGGGGTGTCATGTACCCACAGGGGGGGTGTCCTGTACCCACAGGGAGGGGGTGTCCTGTACACACAGGGAGGGGGTGTCCTGTACACACAGGGAGGGGTGTCCTGTACCCACAGGGAGGGGGTGTCCTGTACCCACAGGGAGGGGGTGTCCTGTACCCACAGGGAGGGTGTTCCTGTACCCACAGGGGGGGAGGGGGTGTCCTGTACCCACAGGGAGGGTGTCCTGTACCCACAGGGAGGGGTGTCCTGTACCCACAGGGAGGGGTGTCCTGTACCCGCAGGGATGGGGGGTGTCCTGTACCCGCAGGGAGGGGTGTCCTGTACCCGCAGGGGGGGCGTGTCCTGTACCCAAGAGCGGGGTGTGTCCTGTACCCGTAGGGAGGGGTGTCCTGTACCCGCAGGGAGGGGTGTCCTGTACCCACAGGGGGGGGGTGTCCTGTACCCACAGGGAGGGGTGTCCTGTACCCGCAGGGAGGGGGTGTCCTGTACCCGCAGGGAGGGGGTGTCCTGTACCCACAGGGAGGGGTGTCCTGTACCCACAGGGAGGGGGTGTCCTGTACCACAGGGAGGGGTGTCCTGTACCCACAGGGAGGGGGTGTCCTGTACCCACAGGGAGGGGGTGTCCTGTACCCACAGGGAGGGGGTGTCCTGTACCCACAGGGAGGGGGTGTCCTGTACCCACAGGAGGGGGTGTCCTGTACCCACAGGGAGGGGGTGTCCTGTACCCACAGGGAGGGGTGTCCTGTACCACAGGGAGGGGTGTCCTGTACCCACAGGGAGGGGGTGTCCTGTACCCACAGGGAGGGGGTGTCCTGTACCCACAGGAGGGGTGTCCTGTACCCACAGGGAGGGGTGTCCTGTACCCACAGGGAGGGGTGTCCTGTACCCGCAGGGAGGGGTGTCCTGTACCCGCAGGGATGGGGGTGTCCTGTACCGCAGGGAGGGGAGTCCTGTACCCGCAGGGGGGCGTGTCCTGTACCCAAAGAGGGGGTGTGTCCTGTACCCGCAGGGAGGGGTGTCCTGTACCCGCAGGGAGGGGTGTCCTGTACCCGCAGGGAGGGGTGTCCTGTACCCGCAGGGAGGGGGTGTCCTGTACCCACAGGGAGGGGTGTCCTGTACCTGCAGGGAGGGGGTGTCCTGTACCCACAGGGTGGGGGTGTCCTGTACCCACAGGGAGGGGTGTCCTGTACCCACAGGGAGGGGGTGTCCTGTACCCGCAGGGAGGGGTGTCCTGTACCCACAGGGAGGGGGTGTCCTGTACCCGCAGGGGGAGGGGGTGTCCTGTACCCACAGCGGGGGGTGTCCTGTACCCACAGGGAGGGGTGTCCTGTACCCGCAGGGAGGGTGTCCTGTACCCGCAGGGAGGGGGTGTCCTGTACCCACAGGGAGGGGGTGTCCTGTACCCACAGGGAGGGGGTGTCCTGTACCCACAGGGAGGGGTGTCCTGTACCCACAGGGAGGGGTGTCCTGTACCCACAGGGAGGGGTGTCCTGTACCCACAGGGAGGGGTGTCCTGTACCCTCAGGGAGGGGTGTCCTGTACCCACAGGGAGGGGGTGTCCTGTACCCACAGGGAGGGGTGTCCTGTACCCAAAGGGGGGGTGTCCTGTACCCACAGGGGGTGTGTCCTGTACCCACAGGGAGGGGGTGTCCTGTACCCACAGGGAGGGGGTGTCCTGTACCACAGGGAGGGGTGTCCTGTACCCACAGGGAGGGGTGTCCTGTACCCACAGGGAGGGGGTGTCCTGTACCCACAGGAGGGGTGTCCTGTACCCACAGGGGAGGGGGTGTCCTGTACCCACAGGGAGGGGTGTCCTGTACCCACAGGGAGGGGTGTCCTGTACCCACAGGGAGGGGTGTCCTGTACCCGCAGGGATGGGGGGTGTCCTGTACCTCAGGGAGTGGAGTCCTGTACCCGCAGGGGGGCGTGTCCTGTACCCAAAGCGGGGTGTGTCCTGTACCCGTAGGGAGGGGTGTCCTGTACCCGCAGGGAGGGGTGTCCTGTACCCACAGTGGGGGGGGGTGTCCTGTACCCACAGGGAGGGGTGTCCTGTACCCGCAGGGAGCGGGTGTCCTGTACCCGCAGGGGGGGTGTCCTGTACCCACAGGGAGGGGTGTCCTGTACCCACAGGGAGGGGGTGTCCTGTACCCACAGGGAGGGGGTGTCCTGTACCCACAGGGAGGGGTGTCCTGTACCCACAGGGAGGGGTGTCCTGTACCCACAGGGAGGGGTGTCCTGTACCCACAGGGAGGGGTGTCCTGTACCCACAGGGAGGGGTGTCCTGTACCCACAGGGAGGGGTGTCCTGTACCCACAGGGAGGGGTGTCCTGTACCCGCAGCGGGGAGGAGTCCAGCTCGCCCTCCTGTCCCTCTCTCCTGCAGCAGCTGGTGGTGCTCTGTCTGGCCTCATGTCCTCCTCCCATTCCTCCTACTGGCCAAGGGGGACCCGCACTCACTTTCTCCTGTAATGCGTCCAAATATGTAGAGCAGCACAGCACTAACTCTTCGTAGGTGAAGTCTTCCGAGAATTTCAGGAATAAATGTTGATAAAATGTTGGTGACTTCTTGACGAAGTGTCCCAGTGAGTCTCCGGATGTGCTTCAGAAGTCCTCTTCCAATCTCCAGCAGCGAGTGAACAGTAAAAGGTGATATATCTTTAATTAGCGCTCGCAAACCTCTGCAACACTGTGATTACGCCCAATCAGCGGGTCGCTGTTAGAGGGCGTTCGGTCAAGCGCCGGCCATCAAAATGCCACGGAGCTTCGTTAATGAGCGCTCACAGGCAATTTACGTGGCAATCAACTGCTTAATGTTCCTCCAGGCCACCGTTCTTGCGCTGGCCTCAACTCCTTTACCAAGATGGCGTCCTCCAACTCCTTTACCAAGATAGCATCTTCCAACTCCTTTACCAAGATGGCATCTTCCAACTCCTTTACCAAGATGGCGTCTTGCACTAACCGCAGGTTAATCCGACGTTTCAGCTGAAGACCCAACTTGGCCGCCTCGGAGGCTCTTTAGCGCCTAAAGTACACGGGGAAAATCGCCCCCATAGAATCACTGCTTCTTTCTGGCCAAACCTTCCTTATTTAAATTACTGGATTTAATTGCTGCTTTCCGAGCCCAAACATTGTGCGAACTCTGTGATGGGATGTCCAGTCACCTCTGGTCCAGAGAGCTGGTGCGCTTGGGACAGGCTCCTGTTGCTCACAGCTGTGTGGAGTTTGCACATTCTGTGTGGAGTTTGCACATTCTCCCCGTGTCTGCGTGGGTTTCCTCCGGGTGCTCCGGTTTCCTCCCACAGTCCAAAAATGTGCGGGTTAGGTTGATTTGGCTATGATAAATTAACCCTTAGTGTTAGGGGGGGATTAAATATGTGGGGTTATGGGGATAGGATGGGATATGTGTAATGTGGGGATTAAAGCAGGGACAGGGTACTGGATTTGGATGATCAGCCATGATCGTATTGAATGGTGGAGCAGGCTCGACGGGCCGAATGGCCTACTCCTGCTCCGAGATTCTATGTTTCTATGTTTCTATGGTCGGTTCCCCGACTCACGATAGCGCGTCAAACACAAAGGCTAAATATCCTCGGCTAGGGACAGAATGTTCCAGAATCTCTCTCCCACCTCTGGCACTTGTCACAAAGGAATAAGCAGGTATCAGGGGGCAGGTGAGGTACAGGCCCATGGAGCAGGTATCAGGGGGCTGGTGAGGTACAGGCCAATCGAGCAGGTATCAGGGGGTAGGTGTGGTACAGACCCATCGAGCAGGTATCAGGGGGCAGGTGAGGTACAGGCCCATCGAGCAGCTATCAGGGGGCAGGTGTGACACATGCCCATCGAGCGGCTATCAGGGACCAGGTGAGGTACAGGCCCATCGAGCAGGTATCAGGGGGCAGGTGAGGTACAGGCCCATCGAGCGGGTATCAGGGGGCAGGTGAGGTACAGGCCCATCGAGCGGGTATCAGGGGGCAGGTGAGGTACAGGCCCATCGAGCGGGTATCAGGGGCAGGTGAGGGAGAGGCCCATCGAGCAGCTATCGGGGCAGGTGTGACACAGGCCCATCGAGCGGGTATCAGGGGGCAGGTGTGACACAGGCCCATCGAGCGGGTATCAGGGGGCAGGTGTGACACAGGCCCATCGAGCGGGTATCAGGGGGCAGGGGTGACACAGGCCCATCGAGCAGGTATCGGGGGCAGGTGTGACACAGGCCCATCGAGCAGGTATCAAGGGGCAGGTGAGGTACAGGCCCATCGAACAGGTATCAGGGGGCAGGTGTGACACAGGCCCATCGAGCAGGTATCAGGGGGCAGGTGTGGTACAGTCCCATCGAGCAGGTATCAGGGGGCAGGTGAGGTACAGGCCCATCGAGCAGGTATCAGGGGGCAGGTGAGGTACAGGCCCATCGAGCAGGTATCAGGGGGCAGGTGAGGTACAGGCCCATCGAACAGGTATCAGGGGGCAGGTGTGACACAGGCCCATCGAACAGGTATCAGGGGGCAGGTGAGGTACAGGCCCATCGAACAGGTATCAGGGGGCAGGTGAGGTACAGGCCCATCGACCGGGTATCAGGGGGCAGGTGAGGTAATGGCCCATCGAGCGGGTATCAGGGGGCAGGTTTGACACAGGCCCATCGAGCAGGATCAGGGGGCAGGTGAGGTACAGGCCCATCGAGCAGGTATCAGGGGCAGGTGAGGTACAGGCCCATCGAGCAGGTATCAGGGGACAGGAGTGACACAGGCCCATCGAGCAGGTATCAGGGGGCTGCTGTGACACAGGCCCATCGAGCGGTTATCAGGGAGCAGGTGATGTTCAGGCCCATCGAGCAGGTATCAGGGGGCAGGTGTGGTACAGTCCCATCAAGCAGGTATCAGGGGGCAGGTGAGGTACAGGCCCATCGAGCAGGTATCAGGAGGCAGGAGTGACACAGGCCCATCGAGCAGGTATCAGGGGGCAGGTGTGGTACAGTCCCATCGAGCAGGTATCAGGGGGCAGGTGAGGTACAGGCCCATCGAGCAGGTATCAGGGGGCAGGTGAGGTACAGGCCCATCGAGCAGGTATCAGGGGGCAGGAGTGACACAGGCCCATCGATCAGGTATCAGGGGGCAGGTGTGATACAGGCCCATCGAGCGGTTATCAGGGGGCAGGTGTGATACAGGCACATCGAGCGAGTATCAGGGGCAGGTGAGGTACAGGCCCATCGAACAGGTATCAGGGGGCAGGTGAGGTACAGGCCCATCGACCGGGTATCAGGGGGCAGGTTTGACACAGGCCCATCGAGCAGGTATCAGGGGGCAGGTGTGGTACAGTCCCATCAAGCAGGTATCAGGGGGCAGGTGAGGTACAGGCCCATCGAGCAGGTATCAGGGGGCAGGAGTGACACAGGCCCATCGAGCAGGTATCAGGGGGCAGGTGTGGTTCAGTCCCATCGAGCAGGTATCAGGGGGCAGGTGAGGTATAGGCCCATCGAGCATGTATCAGGGGGCAGGTGTGACACAGGCACATCGAGCAGGTATCAGGGGGCAGGTGTGACACAGGCACATCAAGCAGGTATCAGGGGGCAGGTGTGACACAGGCCCATCGAGCAGGTATCGGGGGCAGGTGTGACACAGGCACATCGAGCAGGTATCAGGGGCAGGTTTGACACAGGCCCATCGAGCAGGTATCAGGGGGCAGGAGCGGTACAGGCCCATCGAGCGGGTATCAGGGGCAGGTGAGGTACAGGCCGATCGAGCAGGTATCAGGGGGCAAGTGAGGTACAGGCCCATCGAGCAGGTATCAGGGGGCAGGTGAGGTGCAGGCCCATCGAGCGGGTATCAGGGGGCAGGTGAGGTGCAGGCCCATCGAGCGGGTATCAGTGGCAGGTGAGGTACAGGCCCATCAAGCGGGTATCAGGGGGCAGGTGAGGTACAGGCCCATCGAGCAGGTATCGGGGGCAGGTGAGGGACAGGCCCATCAAGCAGGTATATTGGGGCAGGTGTGACACAGGCCCATCGAGCAGGTATTAGGGGGCAGGTGAGGTACAGGCCCATCGAGTAGGTATCAGGGGGCAGGTGTGGTACAGGCTCATCGAGCAGGTATCAGGGGGCAGGTGAGGTACAGGCCCATCGAGCGGGTATCAGGGGGCAGGTGAGGTATAGGACCATCGAGCAGGTATCAGGGGGCAGGTGAGGTATAGGACCATCGAGCGGGTATCAGGGGGCAGGTGAGGTAGAGGCCCATCGAGTGGGTATCAGGGGGCAGGTGAGGTACAGGCCCATCGAGCGGGTATCAGGGGGCAGGTGAGGTATAGGCCCATCGAGCAGGTATCAGGGGGCAGGTGAGGTACAGGCCCATCGAGCGGGTATCAGGGGGCAGGTGCGGTATAGGCCCATCGAGCAGGTATCAGGGGGCAGGTGAGGTACAGGCCCATCGAGCAGGTATCAGGGGGCTGGTGTGACACAGGCCCATCGCGCAGTTATCAGGGGGCAGGTGAGGTACAGGCCCATCGAGCGGGTATCAGGGGGCTGGTGTGACACAGGCCCATCGAGCGGTTATCAGGGAGCAGGTGAGGTACAGGCCCATCGAGCAGGTATCAGGGGGCAGGTGAGGTACAGGCCCATCGAGCGGGTATCAGGGGGCAGGTGTGGTACAGGCCCATCGAGCAGGTATCAGGGGGCAGATGTGGTACAGTCCCATCAAGCAGATATCACGGGGCAGGTGGGGTACAGGCCCATCGAGCAGATATCAGGGGGCAGGAGTGACACAGGCTCATCGAGCAGGTATCAGGGGGCAGGTGTGGTACAGTCCCATCGAGCAGGTATCAGGGGGCAGGTGAGGTACAGGGCCATCGAGCAGGTATCAGGGGGCAGGTGTGACACAGGCACATCGAGCAGGTATCAGGGGGCAGGTGTGACACAGGCCCACCGAGCAGGTATCAGGGGGCAGGAGCGGTACAGGCCCATCGAGCAGGTATCAGGGGGCAGGTGAGGTGCAGGCCCATCGAGCGGGTATCAGGGGCAGGTGAGGTACAGGCCGATCGAGCAGGTATCAGGGGGCAGGTGAGGTACAGGCCCATCGAGCGGGTATCAGGGGGCAGGTGAGGAACAGGCCCATCGAGCAGGTATCAGGGGGCAGGTGAGGTACAGGCCCATCGAGCAGGTATCAGGGGGCAGGTGAGGTAGAGGCCCATCGAGCGGGTATCAGGGGGCAGGTGAGGTACAGGCCCATCGAGCGGGTATCAGGGGGCAGGTGAGGTACAGGCCCATCGAGCAGGTATCAGGTGGCAGGTGAGGTACAGGCCCATCGAGCAGGTATCAGGGGGCAGGTGAGGTACAGGCCCATCGAGTGGGTATCAGGGGGCAAATGAGATACAGGCCCATCGAGCGGGTATCAGGGGGCAGGTGAGGTACAGGCCCATCGAGCTGGTATCAGGGGGCAGGTGAGGTACAGGGCCATCGAGCAGGTATCAGGGGGCAGGTGAGGGACTGGCCCATCGAGCGGTTATCAGGGGCTTGTTTGCATAGGATAGAAGGGGCCCTGAATTCAGCTGTTGTCCGCAGGCCTCTCCAGTGCTCACAGCAATCCTGGGCCTTCACTCGGGCAGCTAACTGGGGCTCCCAGGTCCCTCGATTGGACCCAGCATGAGGCAGGCCTGGAAACTCCTGTCCTCCCGGTGCTGTAACAAGCTGGGGCCCGCCTGCTGGCCTCTCTGAAGCTCTTCTTGTTGCGGTGTGGGCCGCATTCTCATCACTGCTTTGATCAGAGATGGCGGCCCAGGTACCAGGCTGCAATGGCGGGGTGGAGGCAGAGGGAGAGGGCCTGGACACGCATGAATGTTTCTGTCCTCCAGCGACAGGCACCTCACGCCACCTGCTACCCTCCGCTGCCCGCTTTTCCCCAATGCAATGATTGCCCGCCTTCCCCGTGCTTGTCCCATTTTCAGTCTGCCCCCTTCAGAGCCGCCCCCACCCCCCACCACCCCCCCACCCAATATCTCCTTCCCACCACCTGCTGACTGGGCATTGCCACCTCAATCCAATCGCACCCATCAAGCAGTGGCGGAGTGCCCCCCTCCCCTAGTGGGACGGGCAGCGGTGGCGGGGCAGGGTAGAGACGGGGCACAGAGGTCCCGGGCTGCCAGAAGGCCGGAGCCACTTGTGTTCGACACAGGGCCGACCGACATTGGCTTAAAGCCCAGTGCACAGGTACAGAAATCAATCGAAAAGGCTCACGGAATGTTGGCCTTAATCTCCAGAGGGCCGGAATACAAAGGGGTGGAAGTTATGCTGCAGCTGTACCGAGCTCCCATTGGACACTGTGTTCAGTGCTGGGCCCCGCACCTCAGGAAGGATATATTGGCCTTGGAGGGGGGGGGGGAACCCAGACTCACCAGAATGATACCCGGGCTCAAAGTGTTAAATTGAGAACAGGTTGCAAAGACTAGGCTTGTATTCCCTCGAGTAGAGAAGATTAAGGGGCGATCTAATTAAAGGAGTTGATCGGGTAGATAGAGAGAAACTATTTCCTCTGGTTGTGGGGAGTCCAGAACAAGGGGACATCACCTTAAAGTTAGAGCCAGGCCGTTCAGGGGTGATGTCGGGAAGCACTTCTTCACACAAAGGGTGGTGGAAATCTGGAACTCTCTCCCCCAAAAAGCTGTTGAGGCTGGGGGTGTGAAGTATGCCCCCAAAGTGCGGACCAAGTGATATACAAGGTCGACGCTACTGGCTTGTTGAAAGAAAGACAGACCAAGTAATTGAAGTCACAACGGTTTATTCAGGCCTGGGGAGAACCTCTTACTTCGCTGTGTAAGTCCAACTCCCCCGAGCTAATCAAAGCACACATATTTATACAACATTTCTGCCTTACCCTTACGGAGATCCAATTAATTTTAAAAGTTACACATTTACTCATTATCCGAGGGTGGCGGTTTATACAAAGATAACACATAATTTACACACAATGCTGTGCTAGCCCATGATGTGGTTTCCAGAACTGTGCGCTCCGTTTTCTGTTAGTCTCGTTATAGGCCTGCTTCTGTTAATCTCGTTATAGGCCTGCTTCTGTTAATCTCGTTATAGGCCTGCTTCTGTTAATCTCGTTATAGGCCTGCTTCTGTTAATCTCGTTATAGGCCTGCTTCTGTTAATCTCGTTATAGGCCTGCTTCTGTTAATCTCGTTATAGGCCTGCTTCTGTTAATCTCATTATAGGCCTGCTTCTGTTAAACTCGTTATAGGCCTGGTTCTGTTAGTCTCGTTATAGGCCTGCTTCTGTTAATCTCATTATAGGTCTGCTTCTGTTAATCTCGTTATAGGCCTGCTTTTCTGCAAATGAGTCATTCCCGTCTTGCCCTTGTATGTCCAATTTTTTAATATCTTACTTCAGGGGGTCAATTGAAAATTTTAAAACTGAGATTGATTGTTTTTTTGTTGGGTAAGGGTAATAGAAACATAGAAACATAGAAACTAGGAGCAGGAGTAGGCCATTCAGCCCGTCGAGCCTGCTCCACCATTCAATACGATCATGGCTGATCATCCAAATCCAGTACCCTGTCCCTGCTTTCTCACACAGAATCCCCATCGAGCCTGCACCGACACATATCCCACCCTATCCCCGTAACCCCACGTATATTAATTCCCCCTAACATATCCCATTCTATCCCCGTAACCCCACATATTTAATCCCCCCCTAACACTCAGGGTCAATTTATCATAGCCAAATCAACCTAACCCGCACATTTTTGGACTGTGGGAGGAAACCGGAGCACCCGGAGGAAACCCACGCAGACACGGGGAGAATGTGCAAACTCCACACAGACAGTCACCCGAGGCCAGATTCGAACCCGGGTCCCTGGCGCTGTGAGGCACCAGTGCTAACCACTATGCACCGTGTTGTAATAAGGGACATGGAACCATGGCGGGAGAATGGAGTTAAGATACAGGTCAGCCATGATCTCATTGAATGGCGGAACAGGGCCGAGGGGCTGAATGGCCTCCTCCTGTTCCTATGGCACCTGCCCCGCACACCCCTCCCCAGCCCTCGTGCAGTCCCTGGTTGGGCTGGAATGCGAGTGCGGTCGGCTGCCTTGTGAGGGATGTCCCCTCCCTAGAACCTCCAGTCCCAGTGGGTCCTGAGGACCAGGTTCTCCAGTCCCAGTGGGTCCTGAGGACCAGAACCTCCTGTCCCAGTGGGTCCTGAGGACCAGAACCTCCTGTCCCAGTGGGTCCTGAGGACCAGGGTCTCCTGTCCCAGTGGGTCCTGAGGACCAGGGTCTCCAGTCCCAGTGGGTCCTGAGGACCAGGGTCTCCAGTCCCAGTGGGTCCTGAGGACCAGGGTCTCCAGTCTCAGTGGGTCCTGAGGACCAGGGTCTCCAGTCCCAGTGGGTCCTGAGGACCAGAACCTCCTGTCCCAGTGGGTCCTGAGGACCAGGGTCTCCTGTCCCAGTGGGTCCTGAGGACCAGGGTCTCCAGTCCCAGTGGGTCCTCAGGACCAGGGTCTCCTGTCTCAGTGGGTCCTGAGGACCAGAACCTCCTGTCCCAGTGGGTCCTGAGGACCAGGGTCTCCTGTCCCAGTGGGTCCTGAGGACCAGGGTCTCCTGTCCCAGTGGGTCCTGAGGACCAGGGTCTCCTGTCCCAGTGGGTCCTGAGGACCAAGGTCTCCTGTCTCAGTGGGTCCTGAGGACCAGGGTCTCCTGTCTCAGTGGGTCCTGAGGACCAGAACCTCCTGTCCCAGTGGGTCCTGAGGACCAGGGTCTCCTGTCCCAGTGGGTCCTGAGGACCAGAACCTCCTATCCCAGTGGGTCCTGAGGACCAGGGTCTCCTGTCCCAGTGGGTCCTGAGGACCAAGGTCTCCTGTCTCAGTGGGTCCTGAGGACCAGAACCTCCTGTCCCAGTGGGTCCTGAGGACCAGGGTCTCCTGTCCCAGTGGGTCCTGAGGACCAGGGTCTCCTGTCCCAGTGGGTCCTGAGGACCAGAACCTCCTGTCCCAGTGGGTCCTGAGGACCAGGGTCTCCTGTCTCAGTGGGTCCTGAGGACCAGGGTCTCCTGTCCCAGTGGGTCCTGAGGACCAGAACCTCCTGTCCCAGTGGGTCCTGAGGACCAAGGTCTCCTGTCTCAGTGGGTCCTGAGGACCAGAACCTCCTGTCCCAGTGGGTCCTGAGGACCAGGGTCTCCTGTCCCAGTGGGTCCTGAGGACCAGGGTCTCCTGTCCCAGTGGGTGCTGAGGACCAGGGTCTCCTGTCCCAGTGGGTGCTGAGGACCAGGGTCTCCAGTCCCAGTGGGTCCTGAGGACCAGGGTCTCCTGTCCCAGTGGGTCCTGAGGACCAGGGTCTCCTGTCCCAGTGGGTCCTGAGGACCAGGGTCTCCTGTCCCAGTGGGTCCTGAGGACCAGGGTCTCCTGTCCCAGTGGGTGCTGAGGACCAGGGTCTCCTGTCCCAGTGGGTCCTGAGGACCAGGGTCTCCTGTCCCAGTGGGTCCTGAGGACCAGGGTCTCCTGTCCCAGTGGGTCCTGAGGACCAGGGTCTCCTATCCCAGTGGGTCCTGAGGACCAGAACCTCCTGTCCCAGTGGGTCCTGAGGACCAGGGTCTCCTGTCCCAGTGGGTCCTGAGGACCAGAACCTCCTGTCCCAGTGGGTCCTGAGGACCAGGGTCTCCTGTCCCAGTGGGTCCTGAGGACCAGGGTCTCCTGTCCCAGTGGGTCCTGAGGACCAGGGTCTCCTGTCCCAGTGGGTCCTGAGGACCAGGGTCTCCTGTCCCAGTGGGTCCTGAGGACCAGGGTCTCCTGTCCCAGTGGGTCCTGAGGACCAGGGTCTCCTGTCCCAGTGGGTCCTGAGGACCAGGGTCTCCTGTCCCAGTGGGTCCTGAGGACCAGGGTCTCCTGTCCCAGTGGGTGCTGAGGACCAGAGAACCGGGCCTGGGGTGGGGGAGCTCCAGCAGGGGGTCCTGCCCTTTGATCCTGAAGCGGGTATCGCCCATGGATACCGCTGCCCCCAAGCGATCTGCGAGTCTGCCCCGTTGGGCAGTGCCAGCCTCCTGCCCGAGGGGCCAGGTGGGCAGGGTGGGGGGTGTCACTGTGACAGGGCACTCCACCTGATACTCAGCTGCTCCCCCAGCAGATAGCGTGAAGGGGCATCGCTCCAGGCGATTCCGAATCTTCCAGACTGCCTCCCCCAGAGTCATAACAGTGCAGAACCCGTGTGCACTCACCCACTGCCATGGACCCTGGACTTCAAACACAAGCAGGAGCCCATCCTCACCAGGGCAGCTGCTCCGTAACTGCGACACAACAACTTGTATTTATGTAGCGCCTTTAACAGAGTAAAACTTCCCACGGCGCTTCACAGGAGCGATTATCAAACAAAATTCGACACCGAGCCACATAAGGAGATATTAGGGCAGGTGACCAAAAGCTTGATCAAAGAGGCAGGTTTTAAGGAGTGACTTAAAGGAGGAGAGAGAGGCGGAGAGGTTTAGGGAGGGAATTCCAGAGCTCAGGGCCCAGGCAGCTGAAGGCACGGCCACCAATGGTGGAGCGATTGAAATCAGGGGTGCTCAAGAGGCCAGAATTGGAGGAGCGCAGAGATCTCGGAGGGTGCGAGACAGGGAGGGGCGAGGCCACGGAGAGATTTGAAAACGAGACTGACAATTTGAAATCGAGGCGTTGCCAATGTAGATCAGCGAGCACAGGGGTGATGGGTGAACGGGACTTGGTGCGAGTTAGGACACGGGCAGCAGAGTGTTGGATGACCTCAAGTTTCTGAAGGGTAGAAGATGGGAGGCCAGCCAGGAGAGTGTTGGAATAGTCAAGTGTAGAGGGAACAAAGGCTTGGATGAGGGTTTCAGCAATGAATTATTTGAAGTGTAGTCACTGTGCAATGTAGGAAACGCGGCAGACAATTTGCGCACAGTAAGCTCCCACAAACAGCAATGTGCTAATGATCAGATCATCTGTTTTTAGGTGTTGGTTGAGAGATAAATATTAGCCCCAGGACATCGGGGAGAACTCCCCCTGCTCTTCTTCCAATTAGTGGCCGTGGGATCTTTTACATCCACCTGAAAGGGCAGATTGGACCTCGGTTTAAAGTCTCATTCAAAAGACGGCCCCTCCGACAGTGCGGCTCTCCCTCAGTACTGCCCCTCCGACAGTGCGGCTCTCCCTCAGTACTGCTCCTCCGAAAGTGCAGCGCTCCCTCAGTACTGTCCTCCGACAGTGCGGCTCTCCCTCAGTACTGCCCCTCCGACAGTGCGGCACTCCCTCAGTACTGCTCCTCCGACAGTGCAGCGCTCCCTCAGTACTGCTCCTCCGACAGTGCGGCACTCCCTCAGTACTGCCCCTCCGACAGTGCGGCACTCCCTCAGTACTGCTCCTCCGACAGTGCAGCGCTCCCTCAGTACTGCACCTCCAACAGTACAGCACTCCCTCAGTACTGCTCCTCCGACAGTGCGGCGCTCCCTCAGTACTGCCCCTTGGACAGTGCAGCACTCCCTCAGTACTGCCCCTCCGACAGTGCGGCGCTCCCTCAGTACTGCCCCTCCGACAGTGCGGCGCTCCCTCAGTACTGCCCCTCCGACAGTGCAGCACTCCCTCAGTACTGCCCCTCCCACAGTGCGGTGCTCCCTCAGTACTGCCCCTCCGACAGTGCGGTGCTCCCTCAGTACTGCCTCTCCGACAGTGCGGTGCTCCCTCAGTACTGCCCCTCCGACAGTGCGGTGCTCCCTCAGTACTGCCCCTCCGACAGTGCGGTGCTCCCTCAGTACTGCCCCTCCGACAGTGCGGTGCTCCCTCAGTACTGCCCCTCCGACAGTGCGGTGCTCCCTCAGTACTGCCCCTCCAACAGTGCGGCGCTCCCTCAGTACTGCCCCTCCGACAGTGCAGCACTCCCTCAGTACTGCCCCTCCCACAGTGCGGTGCTCCCTCAGTACTGCCCCTCCGACAGTGCGGTGCTCCCTCAGTACTGCCCCTCCGACAGTGCGGCGCTCCCTCAGTACTGCCCCTCCGACAGTGCGGTGCTCCCTCAGTACAGCCCCTCCGACAGTGCGGTGCTCCCTCAGTACTGCCCCTCCGACAGTGCGGTGCTCCCTCAGTACTGCCCCTCCGACAGTGCTGTGCTCCCTCAGTACTGCCCCTCCGACAGTGCGGTGCTCCCTCAGTACAGCCCCTCCGACAGTGCGGTGCTCCCTCAGTACTGCCCCTCCGACAGTGCGGTGCTCCCTCAGCACTGCCCCTCCCACAGTACGGTGCTCCCTCAGTACTTGTAAATACTCACGCCACGACAATGCCTGTTTCACTCACAGACATTTTGAGCGTGTTTGAACAGATAGAAAGCTGAATCATGTGTGCGGTTTGGGTCTTTCTCATGGGGAAGGTCGGTTACCAGAGGATACAGATTAAGGTAATTGGCAAAAGGACCAGAACGGGGAGATGAGGAGAATTCTTTCGATCAGCTTCGGTTTATGGAGGCTGGAAGATGGCAGTCCGGCCAGGACAGCGGTGGAATAGTCAAGTCCAGAGCTAACGAGGCCTGGATGAGGGTTCCTCCAGCGGATTGGCTGATGCCGGGGGTGGAGCGCTGCAGCCTGATTGCCCTCTGATCCTTGCATTAATTCTTAAAACACCTCTCTTCCCCGACCCGGATGGGTCAAAAGAGAATGTTGACGCAAGTTCTTGAATTGTTAAGCGTCTCTCAGGAGTGGCTCATTGTTTGAGGGATTCTTTAAAACAATGTCCTGCCCACATTGAGATTCGCTGTGACACGGGTGCCTGATGCCCTAGAATGTGTGTTCAGCTAAGCCCCCTGCTGTCCATTGAATGAACCCACACCTGGTTGTTGCACACAGAATTACCATCGCTGAATCCCCCACCATCAACATCCTGGGGGTCACCATTGACCAGAAACTTAACTGGACCAGCCACATAAACACCGTGGCAACAAGAGCAGGTCAGAGGCTGGGTATTCTGCGGCGAGTGTCTCACCTCCTGACTCCCCAAAGCCTTTCCACCATCTACAAGGCACAAGTCAGGAGTGTGATGGAATACTCTCCACTTGCCTGGATGAGTGCAGCTCCAACAACACTCAAGAAGCTCGACACCATCCAGGACAAAGCAGCCCGCTTGATTGGCACCCCATCCACCACCTTAAACATTCACTCCCTCCACCACCGGCGCACCGTGGCTGCAGTGTGTACCATCTACAAGATGCACTGCAGCAACTCGCCAAGGCTTCTTCGGCATCACCTCCCAAACCCCCAACCTCTTCCACCTAGAAGGACAAGGGCAGCAGACGCATGGGAACACCATCACCTGTGTTGGACTGCTTTCTTGTTCTTTATCATTTCGCTACTTTAACCGCCAGATTGCACACACACTCAGTTGTAGTAATGCAGGATCAGGTCTTTATTGAAATCTCATACTATCCACAACCAGCATGGGCGCACAAGTCCTTTCATACTACGCACAACCGGTATGAGAGCTGCTGAGACACACACACGTCACAAAACCAGTGTGAGCCCACAACAGGAAACGCTGGAAACACTCAGCAGGTCAGGCAGCATCTGTAGAGAGAGAAACAGAGTTAACGTTTCAGGTCAATGACCTGAAACAGCGAAGATTCACCAGACTGCTACCTGGGATGGCAGGAATGACGTATGAAGAGAGATTGGGTCGATTAGGCTTATATTCGTTAGAGTTTCGAAGAATGAGAGGGGATCTCATTGAAGCTTATAAAATTCTAACAGGACTAGACAGACTAGATGCAGGAAGGATGTTCCCGATGGCGGGGGAGTCCAGAACCAGGGGTCACAATCTAAGTATAAGGGGTAGGCCATTTAGGACTGAGATGAGGAGGAATTTCTTCACCCAGAGTGTGGTGAACCTGTGGAATTCTCTACCACAGAAGGCAGTTGAGGCCAATTCATTAAATATATTCAAGAAGGAGATAGATATATTTCTTAAGGCAAAAGGGATCAAGGGATATGGGGAGAAAGCAGGGACAGGGTACTGAATTTGGATGATCAGCCATGATCTCATCGAATGGCGGAGCAGGCTCGAGGGGCCGAATGGCCTACTCCTGCTCCTATCTTCTATGCTTCTATACCCTTCGTCCGAACTGGAAAAAGTTGGAGAAGTAACAGATTTTTAAGCAAGTGTGGGGGCAGGGAAAGAGGGGGGAGGGGAAGGAAAGAACAAAAGGGAAGGTCTGTGATAGGGTGGAAGGCAGGAGAGATTAAATGACAAAAGGGATGATGGTGGAAGGCAAAAGGAGATGGTAATGGGACAAGTTACGAAACAAAAGATGAGTCTAGATGAGGTGTAAATGGCAATGGCAGAATGATCAACAGCTGCCATGTGAGAGAGAAAAGAGATCATAGGGGCCGAGGTTATGGTCTGAAACTGTTGAACTCGATGTTGGGTCCAGAAGAAGACACAGACTGTCCGATTCCAGTGGGAGAGGTTAAAGAGTGTCCCTTACATCCCTTATACTAAATTTAACCTTTGATCACTACATTCCATGCATACTACCAATAAATCATGGTTCATACAAATGCCAAGAGAAGAACAACATTAACTAAACATCCAGGCACTCAACAGTCCTAATTGTTTTATTACCAGTACAAGTGACCAAGCTGAGTCATTGCAGACCATTACAGATACAGACTCTCGCACATTCTACTGTTGTCTTTCCTGTGGAGATATCCTTCCTCATACCCAACTGACAACCCACATTCAGCAAAAAAGCTGTTTTAACTTTTAACTCATGGTGCGCTGGCCTCACAGACTGTGCAGAAAGATTAGCGAGCTGCCCAAGTAATGTGAACCCTTGTTCCCACACAACCCCTGATTCTTCTCTCTGTCCTTTCTGCCAGGCGTTATCTGGGTAATGCTACAATGTACCGTAATATCAGGCAATCATGGACTTAAAACCTTCTCCGGCCCTCCTTACCATTATGCATCTTATGGAGATTCTTGGGAAGGATCATTTCCCACTTGCTTTCACTTATTCCAATTTCATTGTTAGCTCAAAAGAATTCCGCCCTGAATTTTAATAAACCAAATTCTTGGTCCCTCGACTTTCATTTTAATCTCTCTGAGAGGTACCAGTGCATTTAACTTTATATTGTCTCATTAAAAAGTCAGTTTCGCTGAGGAGAATGTGTCAGTGCATTGATTACAAGTTGTCTCACTCTGCTCAGCCACTTCAACCATTTCAGGATGTGCTGCAGTCAAATAACGGAGCATGTCTGAGACCTGTTGTTCAGTGCATCGTCACCATGCATTTCCGCATGTTAGTTGCCTCATACGCAACAAACCACATTTACACAGGCCCCAGTATCATACCACACTTGACATCAGATACAAGCCATTCCTGGGCTTTTAAGTTATCTCACCAGAAGATCGGAGGTCTTCTTCTCATCTTTCCCTGCATGGTCCCAATGTCTAGGGTAGTGGCCAGGCTATCAAATACATTTTCCTCATTGTTCAGTATAGGCAAAGACATAAACATCTCCAAGAGAAACCTTTCAATTGATGATTCTCCCCTACACTTTCCTGAATTTCAATAGAATGCGCCTCGATACCAAATTGAAAATCCTTTCATGGACCATGCCCATGTGTCTTCGGTTACTCAGGGATGCACTCACACTTCTTTTCCCCACCCCTGTTTGAGCTCCTGAAATTTCACCTGGGAAAATGATTTTGGAAAAATTCCCACCATATTACCATTTCGTCTCGTTCATCAGACCTGGAGAAACTTTACCATCCAATACAAGTTTATCATTACCATTTACCACACGGACTGCAGCGGTTCAAGAAGGCAGCTCGCCTTTTCAAGGGCAATTAGGGATGGGCAATAAATGCTGATCTTGCCAGCGATGCCCACATCCCATTAAAAAAAATGAATAAAAATTTTTTTTTTACCTCTGATTGGACCTTCTATATCTTAAAATATTGTCATTCCAGGGAGCAATTCAGCCTGCAAGATGAGGGATTTTAGTTACCTTTAACACAGCAATCTCCTCCTAAAAGCTTCTTTCTTAACACACAGTTTGGATGGAAACACATAGACTGGGACCTTTTAAAAAATAAAATGTGATTATCTCCTTAAGTTTCAGATAAATTTCCCTTCCCGAGTGCGTGAACAGCAACTCTCATCAATTTATCTCAGCAATTTTAGAACATAAGAACATAAGAAATAAGAGCAGGAGTCGGCCATACGGCCCCTCGAGCCCGCTCCGCCATTCAATAAGATCATGGCTGATCATCGAACTCAACTCCACTTTCCCGCCCGATCTCCATATCCCTTGATTCCCCGAGAGTCCAAAACTCGATCGATCTCAGCCTTGAATAGACTCAATGATTCAGCATCCACAGCCCTCTAGGGCACAGAATTCCAAAGATTCACAACCCTCTGAGTGAAGAAATTCCTCCTCATCTCAGTCTTAAATGGCCACAATTTCAATTTCACAACAAATTATGTGCAGGCTGGTGGGTTTTATTAAAGAGGCAAAAGTAGTTGCAAACACGTTTGGATGTAATTCCTTTGTCTCCCCTCTCGGGCAATCTGTTTTGGAAGGGAACAAAACGACTCCCTAGCCAAGGGAAACATCCTCCCTGAAATAACAACAGAAAACGCTGGAAAAACTCAGCAGGCCAGGCAGCATCCATGGAGAGAGAAACAGAGTTAACGTTTCAGGTCGAAGACCTTTCGTCAGAACTGGAAAAAAAGCAGGAAATGGAATAGATTTTAAAGCAAGTTTAGGGGCAGGGAAAAGGGGGAGGGGATGAAAGAACAAAAGAGAAGGTCAGTGATAGGATAGAAAGCAGGAGAGATTAAGAGACATAGAGAGACATTAAGAGAAATTCAAGGCAAGAGGAGGTGGTAATGGGACAGGTTAAGGAACAAAGGATGGCTCTAGATGAAGTGTGAATTGTGCTGGCAGAATGAAGGACAGCTGCCATGTGGGAGGGAAGAAAAAAAGGGGCCAAACAAAAAGTGTGGATAAAAATATATATATATATATATATATGTGATAGGGGCCGAGGTTATGATCTGAAATTGTTGAACTCTATGTTGAGTCCAGAAGGCTGTAGAGTGTCTAATCGAAAGATGAGGTGCTGTTCCTTGAGCTTACGCTGAGCTTCCGTGGAACAATGCAAGAGGCCGAGGACAGAGAGGTCTGAGTGGGAGTGGAGCGGAGAATTAAAGTGACAGGCGACCGGAAGCTCGGGGTCCCCCTTGCGGATGGAACGGAGGTGTTCCGCAAAGCGGTCACCCAATCTACGGTTGGTCTCCCCAGTGTAGAGGAGACCACATCGTGAGCAGCGAATACAGTATACTAGATTGCAAGAAGTGCAAATAAATCACTGTTTCACCTGGAGCTACCCTGTCAAGCCCTGTAAGAATTTTGTATGTTTCAGTGAGATCACCTCTCATTCTTCTAAACTCGAGAGAATATAAGCCTAGTCGACTCAATCTCTCCTCATAGGACAATCCCCGCATCCAAGCATTGAAAAGGCAAAGCCTTACGTTCAATTTTATCTCCACGCTGCGACATTGGAGATCTAGCAATTTCAGCAGGTAAGAACTTACAGTCTGCAAAGAATCACTCTTGGTAATCTTGCGCCATCAACACTCATACGTCTGCTGCTTAAAAAAAACCCAGAAAATCTATTGATGCGTTCCTGCCAGCCCAATGGGTGAATTCATCAGTTCCTGATTCCCTTCTGTCAGTGTGGGAAAATATTCACTCAAATTAAAAATAACTTCAAATTTAAGAAGGCCCAAATTGTTAACAAAGCACACAGCTGCTGTGGCGCGATCTTCTTTCTGGCATTTCAAAACGATCCAAACCCAGATACCATCAATCAAAGTCAGCTTGTGTTACCCAGCATCTCGCGGCTGTCAAAATTGAAAAAACACTCCGCCAACTTAAAAAAAAAAGCTGCTTTTGCAAAGTCTTTGGGGTAGAAATTAGGTCGCGCCCCATTTGGGGCGCAAATATCGTCCGGACGCAAATATTAGCGCCTGGCGCTAATTATCGGCACTGACTGGAAACTTCACTTTTACCGCCCCGGGAGGTGAGTGGAGCGCTAAATCAGGCGCTGCACACCTGTCTTAAGGCGCAAAGGCCGAGCAGTGAGGCGCTAACTCGGAGCGCTGGCGAAGCTCATGTAATGTCAGTCAGCAATGGAACACACACACAATGGCACGGGCCAGTTCTTAAAGGGGATGGTTAATCTTGCTTTCCATCCACATCCTGTTCATTGCTGCCTTGAATCTCGGCCTGGAGAGACTTGCACATCAAATGTGCTGGAAAGAACAATGGAGAGCACCAGGCAAAGAGCTCAGAGTGCAGCTCCCACGGTCTCTGCTAAATCGATACAAGGAATGGCAAATCAAAATGAACCTGCAAAGTGCTGCTCAGTACCCAAAACTCCTTCACACAACGTTGAATCTCTCCAGAAGTCTCTTCCTCTCTCTCTCAGAATGCGTAGTTCAAAAATGCCACCAACAATAAAAGACAGGAAGAGGCCCCCTTTAAATAGCGCCCCCCCCAGCCCCACAGCGATTGATAGCGTTCCAGTCTTCTGGTCGTTGGAAGCGCCAGGCGGTAAGGCAGGGGGCGCCACTCAATTTCCGCTACGGGGCGCCCCAAGGGCGTTGCACCATGGAATGACGTCACAATCTGCGCGCGCAGGTGGTCGCAGCGGTAAGTTTTAGCGCCGCCGCACAATCTCAAGTTAAGTTCTCGAGCGGCGCAAACATCGCTGCGCCCGGGCGTTAGCGGCTTTGCGCCCCATTAGCGCCCTCTTAAGGCGCTAACGGGTGGCGCAACCAAGTGAATTTTTACCCCTTTGTGCCTTTAAAATTTGTAAAGATCCTGATCAATTCAATAGGTAAAAACATCAGACATGAACGCATTGAATGGCTGGCGGTGCAGGCTCGAAGGACCGAATGGTCTACTCCTGCACCTATTTTCTATGTTTCAATGGGCCAAAAATTGATCCCGCTGCGCGAGAGTACGCACTGCGTACTCTCGCGTATTCTCTCTCCAATTGCCGGTTTTCTGCATGCACTGCGCATGCGCTGAAAACCGGCACTTGGTCTTTGGAAAAGGGGGCGGTTCCTCGGTGCACCGTGTGCGCGCTACAGGCTGCGCGCACGCTGTGCACTTAGTGCTTTGGACGCGCAGGTAAGGACGGAAGATTTTAGAAATGAAAAAAGGAGGAGTAAGACCCACTTTTAACAAGGTAAGTAGTGAATTAAGTATTATTTTGAATTTTTTTTAACAGGTATATCTTTTTTAGAGACTTTAAAGACAGGTAAGTTTATTTTTATAACTTTTTAAAAGATTTTAAATTTTTTCAAAAATTTAATTTTTTATTTAAAATGGTTAATTTATTTAACTATACTTATTTTATTAATGTGATGGTTTTTTAAAAAATTTAATTGAGGTTTAGCTGTTATTTTGGGGGTGTGTAAGATTCATAGCTTTCACAGCACGTATGTGAAACTTATGAATGGAAGATGGTGTGCTGCCATTGGCTCTAACTGAGTCACGTGATCCCACAGCTCGCACGAATTCACTACGCCGGTGGGATACACAAGCACTGCCCAGCTGATGTCCAGAACATCAAATTCGTGCGAGCTGGATCTGAAAAAGCCAACGCGGAGTGAGAGATCGCGCCTGCTCCTTACCCCCGCGGGAACAGAGCGAGATCAATTTCTGGGCCTATGTTTCTATCGTTAGTAACACCAGTCTGAACATTCTGTGAAACCACTCCACACACAGCAATAGCATTCCCCTTCTCACACATTCCAGTACCAGTACGATGAATAAACAAACTCGTCAAAGCATTGAAAATGGTCAGAATTTTTTTTTAAAACAATTGTGGATGTGCTGGGTCCCTTGCTGTTTGTGGTCTACATTAACGACTTGGATATGAATGTAAAAGGTATGATCAGTAAGTTCGCGGATGATACAAAAATTGGTAGGGTGGTAAATAGCGAGGAGGGTAGCCTCAGTCTGCAGGACGATATAGATGGGTTGGTCAGATGGGCGGAACAGTGGCAAATGGAATTTAATCCGGAAAAGTGCGAGGTGATGCACTTTGGAGGGACTAACAAGGCAAGGGAATACACAATGAATGGTAAGACCCTAGGCAAGACGGAGGGTCAGAGGGATCTTGGTGTGCAAGTACACAGATCCCTGAAGGCGGCGGAACAGGTGGATAAGGTGGTAAAAAAGACATATGGGACACTTGCATTAATTAGCCGAGGCATAGAATATAAGAGCAAGGAGGTTATGATGGAGCTGTATAAAACACTGGTTAGGCCACATCTGGAATACTGTGTGCAGTTCTGGTCGCCACAGTACAGGAAGGATGTGATAGCTTTGGAGAGGGTGCAGAGGAGATTCACCAGAATGTTACCCGGGCTGGAGTGCTTCAGCTATGAAGAGAGACTGGACAGGCTGGGGTTGTTTTCCTTACAGCAGTGAAGGCTGAGGGGGGACCTGATTGAGGTGTACAAAATTATGAGGGGCATAGATAGGATGGATACTAAGGAGCTTTTTCCCTTAGTAGAGGGGTCTATAACAAGGGGGCATAGATTCAAGGTAAAGGGCTGGAGGTTTAGAAGGGATTTGAGAAAGAACTTTTTCACCCAGAGGGTGGTTGGAGTCTGGAACTCACTGCCTGAAAGGGTTGCGGAGGCAGGAACCCTCACAACATTCAAGAAGCATTTGGATGAGCACTTGAAATGCCATAGCATACAAGGCTACGGACCAAATGCTGGAATATGGGATTAGATTAGACAGGGCTTGATGGCCAGTGCGGACACGATGGGCCGAAGGGCCTCTATCCGTGCTGTATAACTCTATATGACTCTATGATTGCCTCGTGTCCGGAACTAGAGGCTTTCACACAATTTACACCAACCAGAATTTCACCGTGGCCATGATAAAAGTCTGGCTTTAACAGGTTAATTAACCTCAATAACACCAATTTAATTCAGACCAATATCTTAAACTAACCAATGCCACTTGAAAAAGAGGGAGGAGCCACATCCACAGTAACATTCACACATGCTTTGTAAAACATAAGAAATAGGAGCAGGAGTCGGCCATTCGGGCCCTCGATCTGCTCCACCATTCAATAAGATCATGGCTGATCTTCGACCTCATCTCCACTTTCCTGCACTATCCCCATATCCCTTGATTCCCTTAATATTCAAAAATCTATCGCTCTCTGTCTTGAATATACTCAACGACTGAGCCTCCACAGCCCTCTGGGGTAGAGAATTCCAAAGATTCACCACCCACTGAGTGAAGAAATTTCTCCTCGTCTCAGTCCTAAATGGCCGACCCCTTATTCTGAGACCGTGACCCCTGGTTCTAGACTCCCCAGCCAGGGGAAACATCCTCCCTGCATCTACCCTGTCAAGCCCTGTAAGAATTTTATATGTTTCGATGAGATCACTTCTCATTCTTCTAAACTCTAGAGAATGTAGGCCGAGTCTACTCAATCTCTCCTCATAGGACAATCCCCCCATCCCAGGAATCAGTCTGGTGAAACTTCATTGCACTCCCTCTATGGCAAGTATATCCTTCCTTAGGTAAGGAGAACAAAACTGTACACAATACTCCAGGTGTGGTCTCACCAGGGCCCGATATAATTGCAATAAGATGTCTTTACTCCTGTACTCAAATCCTCTTGTAATAAAGGCCAACATATCATTTGCTTTCTTAATTGCTTGCTGTGCCTGCATGTTAACTTTCAGTGATTCGTGTACAAGGACAGCCAGGTCCCTCTGAACACCAACATTTCCCAATCTCTCTCCATTTAAAAAATACTCTGCTTTTCTATATTTCTACCAAAGGGGATAACATCACATTTCTCCACATTATATTCCATTTGCCATGTTCTTGCCCACTCACTTAGCCTGTCTATATCCCCTTAAAGCCCCCTTGAATCCTCCTCACAACTTACATTCCCACCCAGTTTTGTATCATCAGCAAACTTGGATATTTTACATTTGGTCCCCTCATCCAAACCATTGATGTAGATTGTGAATACCAAGGCCCCAATCACTGATCCTTGCGGTACCCCACTAGTTACAGTGTGCCAACCCGAAAATGACCCGTTTATTCCCACTCTCTGTTTTCAGTCAGTTAACCAATCCTCAATCCATGCTAGTATATTACCCCCAATCCCATGAGCCCTAATTTTCTTTAATAACCTCTTGTGTGGCACCTTATTGAATGCCTTCTGAAAATCCAACTACACCACATCCACTGGTTCCCCCTTATCTATTCTGCTAGTTACAACCTTATAAAAACTCTAACAGATTCGTCAAACATGATTTCCCTTTCATTAATCCATGTTGAATCTGCCCAATCCTATTATGATTTTCTAAGTGCCCTGTTACAACGTCCTTAATAATAGATTCTAGCATTTTCCCTACTACTGATGTCAGGCTAACTGATCTGTAGTTCCCTGTTTTCTATCTCCCTCCTTTCTTAAATAGTGGGGTTACATTTGCCACCTTCCAAACCGTGGGAACTGTTCTAGAATCTATGGAATTTTGGAAGATGACAACCAATGCATCCACTATCTCTATAGCCAACTCTTTCAAAACCCTAGGATCAGGGTTATCAGATCCAGGGGATTTATCGGCTTTCAGTCCCATTAATTTCTCCAGTACTACTTTTTTTACTAATACTAATATTTTTCAGTTCCTCATTCTCGCTAGACCCTTGGTTCTCCACTATTTCTGGCAGGTGTTTTGCATCTTCTTCCGTGAAGGCAGACACAAAGGGCTAGATTTTATCAATGGGGGCGCGTTGGGGGTGGGACTGCTGGTTGTCGGGTTTCAGTCCCGCCGCCAACAACGTCCGGCCAACCCATGTTATTTTCCCTTGATTGACCTTGTTAAGCCCCGCCCTGCCAGCTTAGCTGGCCAATTAAGGGAAAGCTAGTGACAGAGAAAGTCAGCGTATAACGTTTCATCTGTCAATAATTTTTTGTCGGATGCATTGTCAGCGTTTGACAGCTTACAGAAGCTGTCAAACACTGACAATCTCTGTTTTATGGTGAGCCCTTACTGAAGACTCACCAAAACCTATTTCCTGAGCAGAAATCAGATAGCTGTTGCATCAGAGAATGCAGCAGCCATTCTGTCATCTCTGCCGTTGAGATGAGGCACCTCTGGGTCCCAAAGGGTTGAAGCCTGCAGGAAGAAGCAAAAGTAATTAAACTTTTTCTAACACTTTACACTCACCTCTCATACTTACCTCTCCACACTTGCACCCATCACTCACCTCCACAGTGCACTTTTCGACCCCTCTCACCTCCGCAGACACACTGCTCGCCTTGTGAGGTTCGCAGCCGTCGGGAAGCCCGCACTTATGTGGGTAAAATGGGGATCAGCCTCTTAACTGCCTGTTAACAGGCAGCTAATTGGCTCTAATCCCCTTCCCGCCTCGAGGAGACGAGTCCCTGCGCGAGTTGGGAACCCGCCTCCCGGGAAGATGGCACGGAGGCGGGTTAGGAGCGGGGTTTGGTACCCGCTCCCAATTTCTGCCATTTTCCCGGCAGTCCTGCCTCCATACCCGCCTCCCCAGGGCTGGCAAAATTCCCCCAAAGTAAGTGTTTAATTTCTCTGCCATTTCCTTATTCCCCATTATAGTTTCTCCTGTCTCAGCCTGTAAGGGACCCACATTTACTTTTGCGAATCTTTTCCTTTTCATATACCTTTAGAAGCTTTAACAGTCTGTTTTTATGTCTCTTGCTAGTTTACTCTCATATTCTATTTTCCCTTCCTTTATCAATTTCTAAGTCCTCCTTTGCTGAATTCTAAAATTCTCCCAATCCTCAGGCTTATTACTCTTTTTGGCAACATTATAATCCTCTTCCTTTGATCTAATATTATCTTTAACTTCTCTTGTTAGCCACGGTTGGACCACTTTTCCTGTGGGGTTTTTGTGCCTTAAAGGAATGTATATTTGTTGTAAATTATGTATTAATTCTTTAAATGCTAGCCATTGCTTGTCTATCATCATACCTTTTAATGTAGTTTCCCAATCTACCTTAACCGTAAATATTTATCCCTCAACCAACATAACAAAAACAGATTATCTGGTCATTATCACATTGCTGTTTGTGGGAGCTTGCTGTGCGCAAATTGGCTGCCGCGTTTCCCACATTACAACAGTGACTTCACTTCAAAAGTACTTCATTGGCTGTAAAGCGCTTTGAGATGTCCGGTGGTTGTGAAAGGCGCTGTATAAATGCAAGTCTTTTTTTTTTAACCAACTCGTCCCTCATACCTACGTAGTTTGCTTTGTTTAGATTTAAGACCCTAGTTTCGGATTTAACTAAATCACTTTCAAACTGAATATAAAATTCTATCATATTATGGTCACTCTTCCCTTCGGGCCCCTTGTAGAATTCGCAATATATCGCGATTTTATTAATAAAGAGAAAAACACATAGTTTCGTTCAAACAGCTTTTATTTCAGCGGAATGCTGTCAGGTTTCAAAGTGGACACAAGCAGCTTGTAAAATGGCCGCCGCACCTCGTGGCGGAACATTCTAGACTTTTCAACAGGCAGACAAGATGGCGTTCCAATAAACATTCGTGCAAGATCGATTAAGATTCAGCACATTGAAGATAATACACGAGACATCATGGGTTTACAGTATACACATAAATACTGAAATCGGTCTCCCAGGTACGAATAAAAGCTATTGTACCAGGTAATCAAGAACCCATCCAAAGACATTAATATGTAAAATCCCAACGACTCTACGATGAGAGAGCCGTTAGCGGGTAGTTACAGAAAACACTTGGAAGCCCCAAAACCCCTCCAGGGAGAACACCGACCGATTAAACAATGGGAGAAATATTAACAGGTACTCAGACATTTACGAGTAGCCCCGAAACCCATTAAAAACGGAGATCACCCTATACAAGACATTTGAGCGCCAAACCCTAACAAAAGAAAAGACATTAAGGTTGGGCGGGAAACGGAAGATTTTGTACTATAATTACAAGCTCCAAACCGTCCATCTCTCTCTTGACTCTTGCTCTCTTATCCTCTTATCTTGCTGGTGTTCATCCTCATGGCTGCTCCTGTGCTTTTGACTCGCCGTCTTGTTCCTGCTTGCCTCGTGTCTCTTTTAAAAAGACTGTTGAACTTTGTGATCCGCTCGGATCTACCTCGTGTCGTGTCGCGAAGACCTGTGTAGAACTGGGCTCTGAAGCCTTGAAGCGGGCGCACCATTCCGATAAGTCGGTAAACGGTATCGAAACCAAAGGCCCGAGATGAGATGAGATGAGATGAGATGAGATGAGATGAGATGAGAAGAGAAGAAGACCATACTTATCGCCACGGTCAGTAAGCCCCGACCGCGCCTGTAGGTCGAATTGACATTTTCCTTGCCAGGAAGACTTCTTCGAACTTTACAGAACTGACACAGGAAGACTCTTCTTTGAATTTTATCGCACCCGTGCGAGGGCACAGGAAGATTCTTTTTTGAGTAGAGTCGGAACTCCGAGGACAACACAGATCTTCATGACAGCAGACGTTCCAGCCTGCTAGCCGGAGCAGAAACGAGTAAACAAGTGGGGCCAGGAGACCCCCTGATCGACACGTGGTACTGCGGTGAAAAACATCCGATCAGGGTTTTCGGAATTCTCCGAGTTATCACGAGTGGTGAGCATGAGTCTCGAATCCTACGAATCTAGCTAGGACAGATATTGATAGGGGAGGGTTTCAAGTATTAAGGATAATTGTAATGTGTGCCCCCATTTACGGTGTGTCGTTCGTTCCTCGTTTCCCTGAAATTAGTTACATAACTGTGTGTAAGATTGTACTGTCATTAATCTGTGCTTATGACATGTATTTCGTAATCTTAAGTAATATGCAATAAAGATTTTCCATTTCGTACCATTCAACCGGGTCTACCTGAGTTTCATCTCCATTACTGCTCTCGCATCTAAGTCCAGTGTCTAGAACCGTAAGGGCGAGTGGGTCGAACCACTCACAGGTGTGTCTAGTGCTCCCAGACTGGCTGGAGACCAGAACAGGCAATAAGGCCTAAACCCGCACTAGCACCCGGGCTGCACAGAGCCACACGAATCTCACAGGCTGAGAGACGGTCAGAAACCCTTACAGAAAATGGCGACCGTGGCAGGACACTGGCAGCGAGAGGGTAGTGTGTTAGACTTTGCTGTGAATGTATGAAATGTTATGCAGGAAAAGATAGCAGATTATGTGTTCGGAAAGGTAAATCTAACTAAGAAATGGATAAGTGACTTGTTAGCGGATAAGAGTCCACTAGAGGCAGCCGAGAGGTGGACAGATAGTAAGGAACATAAAAAGACAGTCGAGAAAGCAGTCTGGTTAATGTGTTACAAAAGGCAGGTCCAGATTTCAAACCAAGTCATTACAGCGCAAACAGCTCGGATCAGGCATTTAGAGGAGGAAATGGATGAGAAGGTCTCTGGAGGGGAGTTGCTCTTTAGGAATTTAAGTGTGCTGCACCAAGAACGCCAGGAAATCACCAGTCACCATAAAACAAGGATAGATTACCTCGAGTGCCAGGTCACTGAGGCAAAGTTAAGTGAGGGCAGACTAAAGGAACGATGTGCCCGCCAAGCTGCCCAGATAAGAACCCAGGAAGAGAGCTTAACGGGGGTTAGGGCGGCATATAAGTTGGCCCTTGAGGATAAGTTTCAGGGGGCCGATCATAGCGCCTGCCAACAGGAGATAGAGCACCTCAAAAGGGCCGTGAACAAAGCGCACGGCATGGTGTGCCTTATCAGTCCGTCAGCACACCAGCCGCTAGTAAATGAGGAGTTTCAGAAATCCCCACCAAGTAAAGCAAAGGAAGTATTAGCCACTGCGCCCTCCGCGCCACCCAGCTATTCGGAAACCTGGGTAAGGGAGGAAGTAGTGGAAGAAACGAAAGAGCCCACTGAGAGAGAAGTGGAAAAGGGACCGTTGTATCCGGTTACGGGTATAAAAAGGGGCCCAAACAGAAACGGGGAGGAAGAAGGGGTTCTCCTCAACCAGCTTGTGTTGCCTCACAGCTCACACCAGCTGAGAGTTATGATAAATCACGTACGGAAGCTGACCGAGTCAGACGACCCTTCCGTACATTTCAGAGAAGTTGAGCAAACCGCAGCCATCAACGGCTGCGATGATGAGGAAACAGCAAAAATGCTGCTATTTTCGTTAGGCAGTTCAATCCTTCAGTGTCTCTCGGACGAGAGCAAGAGGGGAACCAAGACTTATGAGGCATTGAAAAATGAGGTCCTAGAAGTGTTGGGGGCGGACGATGAAGGTCCGTTTGCTAGAGTGGGACAGACAGTGCAGATGGAGGGAGAACCCCCGAAGGTTTTTGCCGACAGGCTGTGGCCAGTATATCAGCGCAGCTGTCCAGGTGCGCCAGAGCGCGACGATGTGGACGGCGCCGGTTTAAATCATTGGCTTAGGTGCATAGTAGCCAACAGTTTACCAGCCGTCAGAGAGCAGGCAAAAGCGTGGTTTGATCCCAATGACCCCAACATTACGGAAGAGTCGGTCTTGAATCGACTCACGATAGGATATCGCAACATAAGGGGTATGGGAACACGTCCCCTTAAGGGAAAAGTACATGAGGTACGACCCGCAGCCCCGGATCAAAGGGAGTGGCATCAGGAGGGTAACCGCGCCCCGCAGGCAAGTAATGCTTGTTACGGGTGTGGGAGGACAGGGCACTGGCGCAAGAACTGCAGGAACCCTTGGAAGGATTCCAGGGATAAAAATCCCGCAGCCCGAGCCCAGATGCCTGTCTCTGCTAGGGAAGCTAGTGCACCCACCCCTCCCGACGACCTCGAATCAGTGTTGGGAGCCATGCGCAACTTCATGAGTGCACATGGAAAGGTGGCGGTTGCTACCGGCCCCGTAGGTGCCGCAGGACCGTCTAACCATACCCAATGACTAGAGCCCGCGCAGCCCGTCTACCTGTGTCCGCTCAGCTATGATGCGTGGAAGCGACCCTTGGTGGAGATGGAGGTAGAGAAACAGAAGGGTAGTTATTTGTTGGACACGGGAGCTTCTTGCACCGTGATTCATACAGATAGCCCTTTTGACTCACCGCTATCTACCAAGGTCCCATTCACATTAGCGGGGTTCACGGGAAAAGAACAGGCTGGCGCGTTCTCCTTTCCGCTATCCATTCGTTTGGGGGCACTTCACATCAAGTGGAAGTGCATATTGATGGAATGGCAGGAGGGGGGTGGAAGAGGTATCCTCGGGTCCGATCTCCTATCAGGACACGGGATCCTCGTGGACCTCAGAAATCATTGTCTCTGGGGGGCTAAGAGTGAAAAAGGCGAGGTAGTGGTAATTCCGGGGGAGGAAGAAACAGGGGTCCTGTGTACCATGCAGCCATCCGGAGGCTACGACCTCGGGCTTATGGTCGCAGATGTCCCAACGGACATGCAAACGTACGTGTCAGATAATATGCACGCGTTTGCAACCCACAAGCACGATTGTGGGAGGGTTACCGGGTTTGAGGTCAGCGTAGATGGGGACCCCATGACCCGGCCCCAAAAGCAGTATAACTTCCCCAAAGAAGCAGAACCCGATATGGAGACAGCAATGTCCTCCTTGGTGCAGCAGGGCGTGTTGAGGCCGATAGCCACACACGTGAACTCCCCATTATGGCCGGTTAGGAAGCCGGATAATTCGTGGAGGGCCACGGTGGACTACAGAGTCCTTAACAGTAACATTCCCGCCTGCGCACCCACGGTAGCAGCAGTTGCTGACCTAATAGGGAGTATCCCAGCGTCCGCGACCACGTTCACGGTGCTGGATATCTCGAACGGTTTTTGGTCTATCCCGCTGCGGCGAGAGGACCAGTACAAGTTTGCCTTTACTTTCAAAGGACAACAGTACACATGGAACTGTCTGCCACAGGGTTTCCACAATAGCCCCAGTATTTTCCATCAGTGTATGGCAGGAAGTTTAAAGGAGTTTAGTCAGCCCAATCAGATAGTGCAGTACGTGGATGATTTGCTCCTGTTTACGGATTCAAGGGAGGAGCATGGACCACTGCTGGCCGAGTTATTGGAGCTGCTAGCGAGAAAGGGTTTTAAAGTAAATCCTAAGAAAGCACGTATCGGTCAGCAGGAAGTAAAATTCCTGGGACTGACCATTCGCGCTGGGGAAAGAGCCATAGATAAAGCTAGGAGGGAGTCGGTGCAAGAGTTACCGATTCCCAACACCATAAGGGGTGTGAGGTCCTTCTTGGGACTGACCGGTTACTGCAGGGATTTTATCGAAGACTATGCGGCCACAGCGGCGCCGCTGCTCCGACTCCTCCATAAGGGAGTGGAGTGGTCTTGGGACGAGGGCTGCCAAGCAGCCTTCGAGAAGTTAAAAAGGGATCTGCAGACCGCGCCAGCTTTAGGGGCCATAGATGGGGGGAAGGAGTTTTTCCTGGAGGTAGCTGCCAGCGGGGACAGCTTGAGCGCTGTGCTGCTCCAAGAGCGTCACGGCAAGCTGAGGCCGGTTGTCTATTCGTCCAGGGTGTTAACGGATGTGGAGAGAAGTTTTTCCAATTGCGAAAGGCACCTTTTAGCCACGCATTGGGCTGTGAAAAGATCAGCGATCTTCACAGGACTCTCTCCCATCACTCTCCTCACCCATCACACACCAACTAAGATGCTTCTAGATGGGAGGATTAAAGATGGGACCGTAAGCAGCGTGCGTATTGCGCGCTGGACCCTTCTTCTTTCCCAGATGGATCTTAGAGTAAAAGGTCTTTGCGAGCCCAGGCTTGCGGCCAATTTGGTATACCCCGGTACAGCCCACCGGTGTTCGGTGGAAGGGGTGTGGGACGTCAACATAGGTTTGCGGGCCGGGATACATCCCACTGGGCGCGAGATTTATGTTGATGGTTCTAGCACAGTATCTGCTGGCGAACGACTCACAGGGTGTGGAGTTTATGACCCTGCGGCAAACCTTGCCCTGGCGATCAAGCTCCCTAGCACCATGAGCGCGCAGCAGGCTGAGCTGTCTGCAGTGGTGTACGTTGTTACCCACCCAGACATTTTCCCAACCCCATACACGATTTGCTCGGACAGTATGTTCACCTGTAATTCGTGTACGGAATACCTGGCCATTTGGTACCGCCGTGGATACACCTCCGCGGACGGGCGACCTTTAACGGTGAAGCCCTTGCTGGAAAAGATCCTAGCAGCAGTAGGGGAGGAAGGGGAGATTTTCATCCATAAGGTGAAAGCTCACTCCTCCACAGAGCCCCGTGGGGAGGGCAACCAGCAGGCGGATGCGCTAGCCAGGGAAGGTGCCCGCAACGGCATTTTCTGGGACCCCTATGGGACCAGACCCATGGCAGCGATCCAAGGCAGGGACGGGAATCCCGGGAACCCCAGGGTAGCATTGCCCCTAGACCTTAAGACCGTCCAAACCCAGGATCCCGCCCTAAAAGCAGTCCTAAAAACCATTGCTGAGGGGAAGCAAGTAGAGGGTCCGTACAGTACGGCAACCCTCTCAGTTAAGGAAGGCATGCTGTTCCGCGAGGAGCAGTGGGTTGTGCCGCAGCAGCACAGGAGGGAATTCCTCCAGTTGGCTCACGAGGGACCAGGGGCAGGGCACCCCGGGCCCGAGGTTACCTGGCAACGGGTAGAGCAAGCGGGATGGTGGCCAGGGCTCAGGGAACAGGTCCGCGAGTTCTGTGCAAGCTGTCTCGTGTGCGCTGCAAACAACCCAGACCCCCAGAAAAGGAAAGTGCCCATGGGGCACGTAAGAAGGGTAGAGGGACCATGGCAGTCGATACAGATCGACTATATAGGGCCCCTGCCCACCACCCAGGGAGGCTATAAATACTGCCTCGTCTTGGTGGATGTGTTTTCCAAATGGGTGGAAGCCTTCCCCTGTCGAACAGCTACGGCACTGGGTACTGCAAAAATCTTGGTCAGGGAAGTGTTCTCGCGGTGGGGACTTCCCCGTTTTGTGGAGTCAGACCAAGGGAGTCATTTCACCGGCCAGGTGATGCAGAACACCCTCATGCTTTTGGGCATTGAAGGGAAGTGGCACGTAGCACACAATCCCCAGTCATCCGGGATTGTTGAACGCATGAACCGGACCCTGAAGGAGAAATTGAGGAAAGAGACTAGGAACTCGCCCCAAAAATGGGTGGAAGTTCTGCCTTTAGTCCTCATGGGGGTCCGGGCCAGTCAGTCGAAAAGTACGGGGTATTCCCCGCACGAGGTGATGACTGGGAGGCTCATGCGAACCCCCACCCATGTGCTAGCGCCGGTGCTCACTGAGGGCCAGCTCCAAGAGATAAGCAGGGACAAGTTCGCCCAGACCCTCTTGGAGCGCCTGAAGCAGGTTTATGAGCAGGCGGCTGGGAACATGGGAAGGCAGCATCAGGGCAATCGCCTGTTGCTGGAACCCCGCAAAACGCGGGAGTGGGAAGTAGGAGACCAGGTCATGGTCAGAAACTACGCCAGAGTAGGGAGTCTGGAACCACTGTATATGGGACCCTACAACATTGTAGATAAGACGAGTCCCATGGTATACGCCGTAAAGGTACCTCGGCGCACTAAGTGGTTCCATGTAAACCAGTGCAAACTGTACAAGCCAGGTGCGCAAGGGAAAACCACAGGGGTAAACCCCGCGAGTGGGGACTCGCAGCCCCAGGTAGGACCACAAGGCACACAGGCAGGCAAAGCAGCTTGCATCAGGGGAGGAGACATCCTGGAAGATTGTGAGACATTTTTGTGGGGTTGGGAGTCAGATGAGGGAGAATTCCGGGAACTCGAGTCAGATGAGGATAGTGATGAGGACGAGTGGGAATCGGGGAACGCAAGGGTCGCCCCCAATTCAGGTATAGGGAGGACAGGGGCTGCAGATAGAGATCCACACCGGGTGGACACAGAGGCTGCAGGTCCCGAACACAGGAGGGAGGAGCTAGGGGAGGCGGAGCCAGCCACTGTGGGACCACAGGGCGTGACGGTGAAAACCTCAGAGCCCGAGCCGCCCACCTTGAACGTCCTGCCCTCGGGGGAGGTAGGGATTGCGAGTAATGGGCCGCCTGCTGGGCCGAGCAGGGCGGGGCCACAAGCTGCAAGTCCCGAGGTCAGGGAGGCGGAGTCAGGGGAGGCGGAGCCAGCGACTGGGGTGGGACCACAGGTCGTCCCGGTGGAAGTCTCGGAACCCGGTCCGTCGGTCCTGGGATTCCTGCCCCCGACAACTCCTCGTAGGTCAGGTCGAGCATCCCAGCCCAGGAAAATGTGGTCATGTCCCCAGACTGCCCCAAGGCGCAGGCTTAAGGTTAAGGCAGTCCCATCGCAGCAGCAACAGGCTGCGGCAGATCAAAGGAAGGTGTCAGAGCCCTCCCACCGTCGGGAAGAGCTCGTAGCAGCCTTCTCAGAATTTAAAAGGGGCCGCCCTGGGAACGGGCGGCGCTGTACAGTAATAAGTTTAGGATAGGTTTCTAAGTTTATAGTTTAAGGTTAAGAATAAGTTTATAGTTTTAAATCAGGTTAAGTTTGTAGTTTAATTTTAACAGAAAACGGTAAAATGATGGGAGCTTTAGAGATAGGTTTAGTTAAAGTTATTCAGCGAACATTGAAGTTTACGTGAGGCGAGGTCAGGGGACCCGCTCACCCTTCACAAAAGCCAGAGACCCTTGCGAGGCTGGCTACCTCATTCTATCTGATCACAGGAACCAAGGAAGGATGGAACGAATTCTAGTATTGCTCGCGGCAATCGGATGTGGATTGGCCTATCGAGGCCGCACCAAGGATGTTGTGGTGTTTGGATGCTCCGGGGACACGGCCCCCATCGCGGTGGATGGGACCGGAAGACGGGAGGCTGAGGAGACCACCACCTATTTCCACAAGGGAAGGTGGCCAGGATGGCTGGGAACGAACTCAACGGAGTATTCCAGCACATCGGGGTTTGCCTACCAAGAGACTTCTTTAATGTGCCCCAAAGTAAGGATCATCGCACCCAGGATCAGCGTCACCGTCGGCAAACGGATTTGTTTGACTTGTAGTGGGAATGTCCCATTGAGCCGATGGTGGTGGCTGCGAAAGCTGAGCAAAAACATGAGGAACTCTTCGGTCGAGTGGGAACGACTGGGTAATAATACCCATCGGACAATTACGGGGACAAACGGACAAGTGAGAGTCTGTTGGGACAAATGGTGGGAACCGGATGAGGGAATTTATGTATGTATGTGTGGGTCAAAGTACGTTTGCCCCAAAGGCATCTCCATATTTTTCATTAATCAATGGCAGGATAACGGACAGGGGATGAGGTGGGATGCGAGCACCAGGGGGTGCGGAGCCCCATTCTCTCCGATCCCAGTAAATGCCACTGAACTCATTACGCGCCCACGCAAAGCCCCGCCCACGATTCCGGTGGTTCTAGCTGAAGAGGAAGGGTGCCCTAAAACCAGTAAGGGACCCGGGAATGGTTTGGTACTGGTCCCCACAGACCAGATACTATTCCAGGGGGTACATTACGCGGTGGCCTCGGTGATTTTAAACCTCACCGAGGTGCGGTTACCAGAGTGGTGCCCCAAAAAGACGGAACAGTTGTATCAGGTCCTGTTGACCAAGATGTTCAGACAATTTTACGAATTCGATTTCGCGGAAATTGATAAAACAAGTTTGTACACCGCACCACATGAAGTTTTGGATCAAGTAGGGAGGCAAAGAAGGGGTGTTGTGAACGACGCGTTCACTGCTTTCAACACAGGTACATCTGTGGTCAACGCTCTAGACAGTGTGGAGCTGCAGACCCAGATTAATGGTCTAAAGACGCAATTAAAAGACATTCTAACAGATGAGAATAAAGTGGTAGGGTCGGGTTTACACGAGGACCAAGCCATGACTCTCCATTTAAAGGAAATTATAGCAGAGTTAGAGAAACATGCAAAGACGGTAAATGCCCTGATTAGGGAAGATCGGAATGCATCCGATCAAGCTGCGCAGAACGAGGTGTGCGTGCTTTACGGGGCGTGGTTACTGGGCGAGGGCCGCAGTAATTTGGAGGATTTAAAACAAGGTTTGGTCCCGTCCTGGATAAGTAACAAACACCTGCGGGCGCTCCACCCTTTTCAGAACGCATTAAGTCCGTGCCAGCTCAGGCTAGCTTCAGAAGCATACCCAGTCCCCGTGGACTGCGGACGATCAAACCATACTATCATGGGTATAGTATTACGTATGCCGGTTTTGGGCGACAAAGCAAAGCCCGCCCCGGTGTATCGGGTAGAGAACATTGGTGTCATTCAGGGGGGAGCCCACATTCGCTATGCAGCGGTTCCACCCTACGTCATCCGCTGGGAGCAAACGATGACAGGTACAGATCTCTCTGGTTGTCGTGGCAGGGGAGCACACATAATACTGTGCCCCTAGCACTTGAATGCCTTTTTAACACCACAGTGCGGGTTCAGAACGGCTGGCGCCAAGTCCATGAATTGCACCATGGAGGCAATGGCACAAGATCATGTGCCTCCGCAGGTAGCATACATCGGGGGTGGAACATATTGTGTTACCACTGCAGCGCAACACTACCAGCATGGAAACCGTAGCCGGTGTCCGGTGAGTGACAGCAGTTTCTGTTTCAAACCCAGGGCGGAAGTTCAAGTAGCACAACAGCGAATTGTCCCAATCCCTGAACCATCCACGGTTCATCTCACCGTAAAAGAGAATTTCACCGACTTGCAGCGATTCGTCGCGCATTTCGGATACCTCATTCCCCCTCTCCCGGAACACCTCACCAAGCTTTTGAAAGCCGTCGCGGTGTCACAAAAACATTTTTACACACTAGAGCAGAAAACTGTCGAAATAGGGACAGACATTCTGGACATAGTAATTCCACCGTGGTGGAATCTGTTCACCAACATTGAAGTACCTTCATGGATCAGGATAGCCTCCCACATTTTAGTTGTATGCCAAGTTTTTATTGTAGTGTACCTATTGGTCGTACATTGTAAAAGAGACAAACGCCTCACCAAGCATGAAAACACGGGAGAGTGGCGAGAACGTTACGTGCGCGTGCACGACGAAAGCACCGTGTGATCGGAAAATGGCGTCACTCCCGCTCGCCACGTGCGCCGCGAAGGTTTGTACTCGATCATGATTTTCAAAGACTGTAAATACGTTTGGAACTCGACATGTTTTAAGAGTTGGTGTTGATTATTTTTGGTAATGGTTTGTAGTTAAAAATGATTGTTTGGTTTTGGGTTTTGTTTTTCCTTTCCCTGAATAAAAAATGTGAATATACAGGAGATACGAGAGGCATCGGCCTGGTTACGCCGGGAAGGAAAACAAGTGGTGTAAGTTTAAAGGCAAATAATGCCTACGGTGCTATAAAGTGTAATTTTTTGGGAAATAAGGATGACACAAAGACCCTAGATAGTTTAAGTTATGGGATTAAATTTTCTGGATTCGGAGAAAATCGAGATAATATTGCTCACCACAATATTTTTGATACGATAAGCGGAGTTATTCGCATCAACAGGAGGGACTGTAGAATTCGCAATATATCGCGATTTTATTAATAAAGAGAAAAACACATAGTTTCGTTCAAACAGCTTTTATTTCAGCGGAATGCTGTCAGGTTTCAAAGTGGACACAAGCAGCTTGTAAAATGGCCGCCGCACCTCGTGGCGGAACATTCTAGACTTTTCAACAGGCAGACAAGATGGCGTTCCAATAAACATTTGTGCAAGATCGATTAAGATTCAGCACATTGAAGATAATACACGAGGCATCATGGGTTTACAGTATACACATAAATACTGAAATCGGTCTCCCAGGTACGAATAAAAGCTATTGTACCAGGTAATCAAGAACCCATCCAAAGACATTAATATGTAAAATCCCAACGACTCTACGATGAGAGAGCCGTTAGCGGGTAGTTACAGAAAACACTTGGAAGCCCCAAAACCCCTCCAGGGAGAACACCGACCGATTAAACAATGGGAGAAATATTAACAGGTACTCAGACATTTACGAGTAGCCCCGAAACCCATTAAAAATGGAAATCACCCTATACAAGACATTTGAGCGCCAAACCCTAACAAAAGAAAAGACATTAAGGTTGGGCGGGAAACGGAAGATTTTGTACTATAATTACAAGCTCCAAACCGTCCATCTCTCTCTTGACTCTTGCTCTCTTATCCTCTTATCTTGCTGGTGTTCATCCTCGTGGCTGCTCCTGTGCTTTTGACTCGCCGTCTTGTTCCTGCTTGCCTCGTGTCTCTTTTAAAAAGACTGTTGAACTTTGTGATCCGCTCGGATCTACCTCGTGTCGTGTCGCGAAGACCTGTGTAGAACTGGGCTCTGAAGCCTTGAAGCGGGCGCACCATTCCGATAAGTTGGTAAACGGTATCGGAACCAAAGGCCCGAGATGAGATGAGATGAGATGAGATGAGATGAGATGAGAAGAGAAGAAGACCATACTTATCGCCACGGTCAGTAAGCCCCGACCGCGCCTATAGGTCGAATTGACATTTTCCTTGCCAGGAAGACTTCTTCGAACTTTACAGAACTGACACAGGAAGACTCTTCTTTGAATTTTATCGCACCCGTGCGAGGGCACAGGAAGATTCTTTTTTGAGTAGAGTCGGAACTCCGAGGACAACACAGATCTTCATGACAGCAGACGTTCCAGCCTGCTAGCCGGAGCAGAAACGAGTAAACAAGTGGGGCCAGGAGACCCCCTGATCGACACGTGGTACTGCGGTGAAAAACATCCGATCAGGGTTTTCGGAATTCTCCGAGTTATCACGAGTGGTGAGCATGAGTCTCGAATCCTACGAATCTAGCTAGGACAGATATTGATAGGGGAGGGTTTCAAGTATTAAGGATAATTGTAATGTGTGCCCCCATTTACGGTGTGTCGTTCGTTCCTCGTTTCCCTGAAATTAGTTACATAACTGCGTGTAAGATTGTACTGTCATTAATCTGTGCTTATGACATGTATTTCGTAATCTTAAGTAATATGCAATAAAGATTTTCCATTTCGTACCATTCAACCGGGTCTACCTGAGTTTCATCTCCATTACTGCTCTCGCATCTAAGTCCAGTGTCTAGAACCGTAAGGGCGAGTGGGTCGAACCACTCACAGGTGTGTCTAGTGCTCCCAGACTGGCTGGAGACCAGAACAGGCAATAAGGCCTAAACCCGCACTAGCACCCGGGCTGCACAGAGCCACACGAATCTCACAGGCTGAGAGACGGTCAGAAACCCTTACACCCTTTACTACAAGGTTATTAATTAACCCTTTCTCGTTGCACAATACTAGATCTAAAATAGCCTGTTCCCGAGTTGGTTCCTCAACATACTGATCTAGAAAACTATCTTGCATACATTCCATGAATTCATCCTCCACACTATTACTGCAAATTTGGTTTGCGCAGTCTATATGTAGATTAAAGTCCCCCATGATTATTGTATTACCCTTGCTACATGTACCTCTAATTTCCTGATCTATACTCTACCCTACATTACAACTACTGTTTAGGGGCCTATGAACAACTCCCACCAATGTTTTCTGCCCCTTGCTGTTCCTTAGCTCCACCCAAACTGATTCTACTTCTTGATTTTCAGAGCTAAGATCCTATCTCTCTACTGTCTTTATCCCATCCTTTATTATCAGGGCTATCCCTTCTCCTTTTCCATTTTGCCTATCTCTTCTAAAAGTTAAGTATCCTGGAATATTTAGTTCCCAACCTTGGCCACTTTGTAACCACATCTCCACAATGGCTATTAGATCAAGTCTATTAATTTCTATCTGCGGTATTAATTTATCTATTTTGTTGCGAATGCTTCACGCATTCAGATATAGTGCCTTTAGCTTTGACTTTTTTCCCTGATGCCACCTTAGTCACTGATGCCTTATTACCTTTGTTACTCTCTCTGTCCCTTCCCGACCCACTCTGCTTATTTTTACCCAAAACTCTTACTAGAGCCTTGACATTTCTCTCGCTGCTTTTACATTTACTCTTTCCTGAATCCTTCCACCCCCCTTCATTAGCTCTGTCTGCTGCCCTAGTTATTTGGTTCGCCAGGACACTGGTCCCAGCCCGGTTTAAGTGGAGCCCGTCCCAACGGAACAGCTCCCTCCTTCCCCAGTACTGGTGCCAGTGCCCCTTGAAATGAAACCCCTTCCTCCCACGCCACTCTTTGAGACACGCATTTAAACCTCTAATCTGTTTGTCCCTATGCCAATTGGCGTGTGGCTCAGGTAACAATCCAGAGATTATTACCTTTGAGGTTCTGCTTTTTAATTTGGACCCCAACTCCTCTAACTCCCTCAGCAGAACCTCATTCCTAGTTCTACCTATGTCGTTGGTTCCTACGTGGACCACGACAACTTGATCCTCCCCCTCACACTGCAAGTTCTTCTCCAGCCGCGAGGAGATTTCTTTAACCCTGGCACCGGGCAGGCAACATAACCTTCGGAACTCTCGGTCGCGCCTGCAGATAACAGTATCTATCTCCCTGACTACACTGTGCCCGACCACAACTATATTCCCTTTCACTCCCCCCCACTTGAATGGCCTCCTGCACCATGGTGCCATGGTCAGCTTGCCCATCCATCCTACAGGCTTTTCCCTCATCCACACAGGCAGCAAGAACCTTGTACCTGTTGGACAAGGGCAAAGGCTGAGGCTCCTCCAGCACTGCACCTGGGGTCCCCAAACCTGCCTGAGTTGCAGTCACACCCTCCTGTCCCTGACCACTAACCAGACCTGTACCACTACCTAACTTAAGAGGTGTGACTGCCTCCTGGATCAAAGTGTCCAGGTAACTCTCCCCATCCCTGATGCCCCGCAATGTCTGCACCTCAGACTCCAGCTCAAAAACTCTGAGCTGAAGTTCCTCAAGCTGCAGGCACTTACTGCAAACGTGATTGTCCGGGATCACAATGCTCTCCACAAACTCCCACATGCTGCAGTTGCAGCACACCACCTGCACTGCCATCCCTATAGGGCCTTGTTTTATTTAATTAAAAAGGATATTAACATTCACACTGAAAACAAAAAACCTGTAGAACAGTAAAAAAGAGACATGATCTTCCCTTTTCTCCTTTATTCCGTCATAACTATTTTATCCCTCTTCCCTTAAGCCAGTTTTCAATTTCTGATGTTTTCTATTGAATCCCATTCTGAACTGATTCAAAACCATAAACTCACAGTCCGTGTCCTCAACCAAGTCTGTCACCTCTGGCACAATTTTTAGCATTTTTCTCTGGTATTTGGGAGGTGTGTTGCAACATATAGTAAAGGGTGACGGGAACGCTGAAGATTCAATCCAGAGTCCCAGTCCTTCTCTCAGTTCACCTTTCGGAACAGCTGTAACTGCCTCTCCCAACCTTTTCAACATTCCAAGTCCCATTCCGTGTCCCTTCAGACCAGGCTTACAACTTCCACATTTTAGCTTTTCACTGAACATCTCACCGGCTCTGAGACTGCCCGCTCCTACAGAAACTTGAAGTGCTTCTGAGCAAGCTCCTCTCTAACTGTTCAGTAATTGCTCCTCGCGGGTGCTGGGGGGTCCTGTCTCTGGGGAGCGGGGGGTCCTGTCTCTGGGGAGCGGGAGGTCCTGTCTCTGGGGAGCGGGAGGTCCTGTCTCTGGGGAGCGGGGGGTCCTGTCTCTGGGGAGCGGGGGGTCCTGTCTCTGGGGAGCGGGGGGTCCTGTCTCTGGGGAGCGGGGGGTCCTGTCTCTGGGGAGCGGGGGGTCCTGTCTCTGGGGAGCGGGAGGTCCTGTCTCTGGGGAGCGGGGGGTCCTGTCTCTGGGGAGCGGGGGGTCCTGTCTATGGGGAGCGGGGGGTCCTGTCTCTGGGGAGCGGGAGGTCCTGTCTCTGGGGAGCGGGGGGTCCTGTCTCTGGGGAGCGGGGGGTCCTGTCTCTGGGGAGCGGGGGGTCCTGTCTCTGGGGAGCGGGGGGTCCTGTCTCTGGGGAGCGGGGGGTCCCCTTCCTCCAGGACTACCTCACCCTTCATTTGCCCGGCGGACCCTGTGTCGATCGAAGTTATTTCCCGCTGCCCTTCCGCATGTGCCTCGATAAGGGGACGGCCACCCTTGTCCTGAGGTAAGGGTCCTAAGAAAACGACACGTGTTGCCTCCCTTTTGTGATTCCCTCAGCTTTTCTTTGAACTTCTCTAATTCTTTAGCCAATCTATCCCTGTCCTCGATCCACTGACGGGTCAGGATCCACGTGCCACCTGGTCCTGCTCTCGTCATGCCAGCCCTCCCGGGATTTATCCACTCAGGCCCTTCCATCACTGTAACCCCGTCTCAGTTCCATGGCTGGGATACAACAACAACAATTTGTAAATATATAGCGCCCTTAACATAGTAAAATGTCCCAAGGCGCTGCACAGGAGTGTTATAAGACAAAAAATTTGACACCGAGCCACATAAGGATAAATTAGGGCAGGTGACCAAAAGCTTGGTCAAAGAGGTAGGTTTTAAGGAGCGTCTTAAAGGAGGAAAGAGAGGTAGAGAGGCGGAGAGGTTTAGGGAGGGAATTCCAGAGCTTAGGGCCCAGGCAACAGAAGGCACGGCCACCAATGGTTAAGTGATTATAATCAGGGATGCTCAAGAGGGCAGAATTAGAGGAGCGCAGATATCTCGGGGGGTTGTGGGGCTGAAGGAGATTACAGAGATAGGAAGGGGCGAGGCCATGGTGGGATTTCAAAACAAGGATGAGAATTTTGAATCGAGGCGCTGCTTAACCGGGAGCCAATGTAGGTCAGCGAGCACAGGGGTGATGGGTGAACGGGACTTGGTGCGAGTTAGGGCACGGGTAGCAGAGTTTTGGATGACCTCCAGTTTATGTAGGGTGGAATGTGGGAGGCCGGCCAGGAGAGCGTCGGAATTGTCAAGTCTAGAAGGAACAAAGGCATGGCTGAGGGTTTCAGCAGCAGATGAGCTGAGGCAGGGGCGGAGACGGGGGTAATGTCGCGGGATGACAAGCCGAAGAGGCATCTAACTGCTCCTCCTCTGCACCGAACGTCGCCACTTGAACTGTAGGGGGTGGTGGTTTGTGTCAGCTTCACCTCTGACTTCTGAGCGGTTCGAATCGCTCCCACTCCCTTGTTTCTAGACCTTGGACTTATTTGGGGGTTGTGACAAAAAGTGCAACAGACAACTGGTTTTGATGTAAGAACTTTGATCTTTATTCAAGAAAGTAAAACACAACACAAACACTCTTAACACTCTAAAAGTGGGGAACACTTCGATACAAGCGAGGGAAATAACATTAGAAGAATACTCCACCCCTCCCAATCCCACTTTACTAGCTAGGTTGGACTCCAGAGGACCAGGGATGATACTCACCAGAATCCTTGACAGTTAGGTTAGTTCGCGGTTTTGGGGTTCACTCTATATGTCGGTTGGTGTCTGCCGTACCCCGTACGCGGTAGAGGACTTCAACTGCGTATCTGGTCAGTCTTTGCGAGTCCGCTGATGCGGTAGGGTGCGTATTGGATTTATCAGGTGAGTACCCACTTTTCTTTCGTTTAGAAGTAGGGTTTAGAGTTTTTAAGGGAAAATCTTACCCAGGGGTAAGTCAGGAGCAGATTGTAGAGTGGAAACTTTGCAGATCTTCGGGTTTTCTTCGAGTTGGTTTTCTTTGGTCGCGTTGGCCCAAGTATTGATACTTGGTGTTTGGTTGGTTGTTTCGTGAGGGCCTTGTTGCCGCGAGGTGTCCAATGGTCACTGAGGCGGTCGTTCTGGTTTCTTCTCGTGTCAGCCTACTTTGTTGGATGGTCTGGCCTTCGAGCTGTCGACCTCCTGGCTGGACACGGAACGCTGAACGGTGTTGGGTTTAGAACTGTGTTGCGGAGAATGCCTCCGTCGATGTCTTCTTGTTCTTCCTTCCTCTTCTTCTTTTTCAGGTTGAGAACGGGCCTTCAATAATACCCATTGAAGCTCCCTTATCTGCGCGCCAAATCAGGTCTCGGTCTTTGTTAGTTTTGGCGGGCTCGTTAACGGTAACTGGTTTGTTAAGGTGTGAAGTGGTTCTGGGATGGCCCCCATCCTGTCGATTTGCCACTTAATTGGAGTTTGATTGTCCTTATGTTTTGGGTTTTCTTGGCTGGGCCTAGGATTTCTATAGAGTAGGCCGAAGTAATCTGTTTTATGCATGTCTTAATGTGCTCTGTAACTTGGCGTGGAGACTGTTCTCCTCGGGTTTATTGTTAGGATGCTGATGTCTGATAGGGGCCGATTTAAACTCCTCGCAAGATCATGCGGTTCCCCAGACAGTTCCCATTAGCTCCAATACCCAAACTGGTTTTACAGAGGTTGAACCCACCTTCCTTCACAGCCTTTTCTCCCTTACAAGCCCAGACAGGTTTTAAAAATACCAAATCTTGGTTTTTGCTCTAAAATGTCCTTCGGTGAGGCCCAATGCACTTCACCACCCTGTAATAGCCAGAAAAGAGTCCAAAGTCCTTTTCCTTAGGGGTTTTCTTAGACTTAGGGGGATCTGTGAATTTTGAGAATCTTACAGAACCACGCAGGTTCAGGGCTCCGAAGTCGGAGAAGGCAGAGGGGGTGCGGAAAGGAACGGTGGCCATGCTCCCTGTCGCTTAATCCCCTTTTCAACACTTGGACCTGGGGAATCCACTGAACGCCACCCGGCTTCCTCGATCCCTGTCTCCACTGGGCAAGCTAAAATCGCCAGCTGCTGCAGCTTAGAGATTCCTTCCTCCAGCTCGTGATTCCCGTTCTGTTTCATCTGCAAGAAGCTGATTCAGCCTCAGAACAGTCCTGGCTGCTCCGCGCGCCTGGAATCACCAGTTCTCTGTCTCTTTCCTGGCTGCTGCTTGCTGCTCTGTAAGTTCTGCTCTATAGGCTCCGAGACTTCTCTATCTCTGGCCTCAGCCTCTTCTCCTAACGTCTGAATCCCCAGCATTAGACACTGTGACACTAACGCTTCTCTCTTTTTATCACTTTTTAACCCTAACACCGTAATCTGTTTTCACCGGACACTCTCCACTAAGGACTGCCGTGTCTCTCTCCATCCTCCGGTCATTGTTTCCTGCCCTATGCCGCAGGGCACCCATTTAGACTCAATCCATTGATTAAAAAATGACTGGACCTCCTCTGGAATATTCCCTGATCCTCCCATTGCTAACCGGAGATCCCTTCAAGTCGCGACAACGAAGAGAATACTCACCCCTCCAACTGACGTGTGGGAAACACTTCGTCGAACCAATTTCGACTGTAACGGGCTGCGGAAAAAATCACATCGGACCAACTCAAACTCAAAAAATATCACAATAGCAAAACACTGCGGATGCTGCAAATCTAAAATAACGAGAGAAAGTGCTGGAAACACTCAGCGGGTCAGGCAGCATCAGTGGAGAGAGAAACAGAGTCAACGTTGCAGGTCGATGGCCCTTCGTGTTGTAGTTATTTCAAAAATATCGTGTCAGGGTCCACAAGATGTTGGACTGCTTTCCTGTTCTTTATTGTTTCATTGCTTTAACCGCCAGATTGCACACACATCCAGTTGTAGTAATGCAGGATCAGGTCTTTATTGAAACCTATTGAAATATTAATGATCTAGACGAGGGAAGTAGATGTAATATCTCCAAGTTTGCAGACGACACAAAGCTGGGTGGGCGTGTGTGCTGTGAGGAGGATGCAGAGAAACTCCAGGATGATTTGGACAGGTTGGGTGATTGGGCAGATGCATGGCAGATGCAGTATAACGTGGATAAATGTGAGGTTATCCACTTTGGTGGCAAAAACAGGAAGGCAGATTATTATCTGAATGGCAATAGATTGGGAAAAGGGGAAATGCAACGAGACCTGGGAGTCCTTGTGCACCAGTCGCTGAAGGTAAGCATGCAGTTGCAGCAGGCGGTTAAGAAGGCAAATGGTATGTTGGCCTTCATAGCGAGAGGATTCGAGTACAGGAGCGAGGATGTCTTGCTGCAGTTGTACAGGGCCTTGGTGAGACCACACCTTGAGTATTGTGCGCAGTTTTGGTCGCCTTATCTGAGGAAGGATGTTCTTGCCATGGAGAGAGTGCAGCGAAGATTCACCAGACTGATACCTGGGATGGCAGGAATGACGTATGAAGAGAGATTGGGTCGATTAGGCCTATATTCACTAGAGTTTAGAAGAATGAGAGGGGATCTCACTGAAACTTATAAAATTCTAACAGGACTAGACAGACTAGATGCAGGAAGGATGTTCCCGATGGCGGGGGAGTCCAGAGCCAGGGGTCACAGTCTAAGGATAAGGAGTAAGCCATTTAGGACTGAGATGAGGAGGAATTTCTTCACCCAGAGAGTGGTGAACCTGTGGAATTCTCTACCACAGAAGGCAGTTGAGGCCAATTCATTAAATATATTCAAGAAGGAGTTAGATATATTTCTTAAGGCTAAGGGAATCAAGGGATATGGGGAGAAAGCAGGTACAGGGTACTGAGTTTGGATGATCAGCCATGATCTCATCGAATGGCGGAGCAGGCTCGAGGGGCCGAATGGCCTACGCCTGCTCCTATCTTCTATGTTTCTATGTTTCATACTACGCACAACCAGTATGAGAGCTGCTGACACACACACGTCACAAAGCCAGTGTGAGCACAAGCTGCTGTTGAGACATCGCACTGTCCGATTCCAGTGTGAGCTGCTGAACAGTGTCCCTTACATTTCTTCTGTTAAATTTTACCTTTGATCACTATATCCCACAATAAGTCATGGTGCATCAAAGGTACATACAAATGCAAAGAGAAGAACAACACAAACTAATCATCCAGGCACTAAACAGGCCTCATTGTTTTATTACCATTACAAGTGGCCAAGCTGGCCTTGCCTGAAAGGCCCACAACCTGGGAACGAATCAAAGAAATCCAAGGCTCCGTATTGTTGACTGATGAATGTTCTCCATTGTCTGGGCTCATGTCTCCTGGTCAGTGTGAGTCACAGAATGCGGCCCTCCACTGGCCATCCAGGTGAAGCCCGCATTGCTGCCGCACGTGAGCAGGAGTCCTGGGCCCACAAGGACTGCCCCAACCCCGGGAACAAGTGCACCATCCGCCTCTCGTCCCAGCTTCAATCCCGGCTCCCACAGTTAAAGCTTTCACTCCGGGGATGTGGGTGTCACCAGCGAGCCCAGCATTTATTGCCCATCCGTAGTTGGCCTGAGAAGCTGGAAATGGGCCGTCTCCCGGAACTACAACTGTTTGATACAATGGCTCGCTGGGCCACTTCACAGGGCAATTCAGAGTCAACCATAAAGGTGTGGGACTGGAGTCACAAATATAGGCCCAGACTGGGTCAGGACCGAAGGTTTCATTCCCTCATGGACATTCGTGAACTGGTTGGGATTTTACAACAATTTCGGTCATTATTACTGACGAGGTTTTTAAAGTAAAATTAAATTCTCAAACTGCCCTGGTGGGGTTTGAACTCTCATTCTCTGGATTATTAATCGAGTAATGTAACCCCTACACTAAAGTGCACCATGCCATTAACAGTCTCCAGCAGGGAGCATAGGCCCGGGATCGTTACCCGAGATCACCGTGCCCAGGGACAGGGAGCTCAGGCCCGGGATCGTTACCCGAGATCACCGAGCCCAGGGACACGGAGCTCAGGCCCGGGTTACCCGAGATCACTGAGCACAGGGACACGGAGCTCAGGCCCGGGTTACCCGAGATCACCGAGCACAGGGACACGGAGCTCAGGCCCGGGGTCGTTACCCGAGATCACCGTGCCCGGGGACAGGGAGCTCAGGCCCGGGTTACCTGAGATCACCGTGCCCGGGGACAGGGAGCTCAGGCCCGGGATCGTTACCCGAGATCACCGTGCCCAGGGACAGGGAGCTCAGGCCCGGGATCGTTACCCGAGATCACCGTGCCCGGTGACAGTGAGCTCAGGCCCGGGATCGTTACCCGAGATCACCGTGCCCAGGGACAGGGAGCTCAGGCCCGGGTTACCCGAGATCACCGTGCCCGGGGACAGGCAGCTCAGGCCCGGGTTACCCGAGATCACCATGCCCAGGGACAGGGAGCTCAGGCCCGGGTTACCTGAGATCATCGTGCCCGGGGACAGTGAGCTCAGGCCCGAGATCGTTACCCGAGATCACTGTGCCCGGGGACAGGGAGCTCAGGCCCGGGATCGTTACCCGAGATCACCGTGCCCAGGGACAGATAGCTCAGGCCCGGGTTACCCGAGATCACCGTGCCCAGGGACAGGGAGCTCAGGCCCGGAATCGTTACATGAGATCACCGTGCCCAGGGACAGGGAGGTCAGGCCCGGAATCGTTACCTGAGCTCACCGTGCCCAGGGACAGGGAGCTCAGGCCCGGGTTACCCGAGATCACCGTGCCCAGGGACAGGGAGCTCAGGCCCGGGTTACCCAAGATCACCGTGCCCAGGGACAGGGAGCTCAGGCCCGGAATCGTTACCTGAGCTCACCGTGCCCAGGGACAGGGAGCTCAGGCCCGGGTTACTAGAGATCACCGTGCCCAGGGACAGGGAGCTCAGGCCCGGGTTACACGAGATCACCGTGCCCAGGGACAGGGAGCTCAGGCCCGGGATCGTTACCCGAGATCACCGTGCCCAGGGACAGGGAGCTCGGGCACGGGTTACCCGAGATCACCGTGCCCGGGGACAGGGAGCTCAGGCCCGGGATCGTTGCCCGAGATCACCGTGCCCAGGGAAAGGGAGCTCAGGCCCGGAATCGTTACCCGAGATCACCATGCCCGGGGACAGGGAGCTCAGGCCCGGGATCGTTACCTGAGATCACCGTGCCCAGGGACAGGGAGCTCAGGCCCGGAATCGTTACCTGAGATCACCGTGCCCGGGACAGGGAGCTCAGGCCCCGAATCGTTACCCGAGATCACCGTGCCCAGGGACAGGGAGCTCAGGCCCGGGATCATTACCCGAGATCACCGTGCCCAGGGACAGGGAGCTCAGGCCCGGGTTACCCGAGATCACCGTGCCCGGGGACAGGGAGCTCAGGCCCGGGATCATTACCCGAGATCACCGTGCCCGGGGACAGGGAGCTCAGGCCCGGGTTACCCGAGATCACCGTGCCCGGGGACAGGGAGCTCAGGCCCGGGTTACCCGAGATCACCGTGCCCAGGGATAGGGAGCTCAGGCCCGGGATCGTTACCCGAGATCACCGTGCCCGGGGACAGGGAGCTCAGGCCCGGGATCATTACCCGAGATCACCGTGCCCAGGGACAGGGAGCTCAGGCTCGGGTTACCCGAGATCACCGTGCCCAGGGACAGGGAGCTCAGGCCCGGGATCTTTACCCGAGATCACCGTGCCCAGGGACAGGGAGCTCAGGCCCGGGTTACCCGAGATCACCGTGCCCAGGGATACGGAGCTCAGGCCCGGGATCGTTACCCGAGATCACCGTGCCCAGGGACTGGGAGCTCAGGCCCGGGTTACCCGAGATCACCATGCCCAGGGACAGTGATATCTGGCCCGGGATCGTTACCCGAGATCACCGTGCCCGGGGACAGGGAGCTCAAGCCCGGGTTACCCGAGATCACCGTGCCCAGGGACAGGGAGCTCAGGCCCGGGATCATTATCCGAGATCACCTTGCCCGGGACAAGGAGCTCAGGCCCGGGATCGTTACCCGAGATCACCGTGCCCAGGGACAGGGAGTTCAGGCCCGGGTTACCCGAGATCACCGTGCCCAGGGACAGGGAGCTCAGGCCCGGAATCGTTACCTGAGCTCACCGTGCCCGGGGACAGGGAGCTCAGGCCCGGGTTACCCGAGATCACCGTGCCCAGGGACAGGGAGCTCAGGCCCGGGTTACCCGAGATCACCGTGCCCGGGGACAGTGAGCTCAGGCCCGGGATCGTTACCCGAGATCACCGTGCCCAGGGACAGGGAGCTCAGGCCCGGGTTACCCGAGATCACCGTGCCCAGGGACAGGCAGCTCAGGCCCGGGTTACCCGAGATCACCGTGCCCAGGGACACGGAGCTCAGGCCCGGGTTACCCGAGATCACCGTGCCCAGGGATAGGGAGCTCAGGCCCGGGATCGTTACCCGAGATCACCGTGCCTGGGGACAGGGAGCTCATGCCCGGGTTTGTTACCTGAGATCACCGTGCCCGGGGACAGGGAGCTCAGGCTCCGAATCGTTACCCGAGATCACCGTGCCCAGGGACAGGGAGCTCAGGCCCGGGATCGTTAACCGAGATCACCGTGCCCAGGGACAGGGAGCTCAGGCCCGGGTTACCCGAGATCACCGAGCCCGGGGACACGGAGCTCAATCCCGGGATCGTTACCCGAGATCACCGTGCCCAGGGACAGGGAGCTCAGGCCTGGGATCGTTACCCGAGATCACCGTGCCCAGGGACAAGGAGCTCAGGCCCGGGTTACCCGAGATCACCGTGCCCAGGGACAGGGAGCTCAGGCCCGGGATCGTTACCCGAGATCACCGTGCCCAGGGACAAGGAGCTCAGGCCCGGGTTACCCGAGATCACCGTGCCCAGGGACAGGGAGCTCAGGCCCGGGTTACCCGAGATCACCGTGCCCGGGGACAGGGAGCTCAGTCCCGGGTTACCCGAGATCACCGTGCCCAGGGACAGGGAGCTCAGGCCCGGGTTACCCGAGATCACCGTGCCCGGGGACAGCGAGCTCAGGCCCGGGTTACCCGAGATCACCGTGCCCGAGGACAGGGAGCTCAGGCCCGGGATCGTTACCCGAGATCACCGTGCCCGGGGACAGGGAGCTCAGGCCCGGGTTACCCGAGATCACCGTGCCCAGGGACAGGGAGCTCAGGCCCGGGATCTTTAACCGAGATCACCGTGCCCAGGGACAGGGAGCTCAGGCCCGGGTTACCCGAGATCACCGTGCCCAGGGATACGGAGCTCAGGCCCGGGATCGTTACCCGAGATCACCGTGCCCAGGGACTGGGAGCTCAGGCCCGGGTTACCCGAGATCACCATGCCCAGGGACAGTGATATCTGGCCCGGGATCGTTACCCGAGATCACCGTGGCCAGGGACAGGGAGCTCAGGCCCGGGATCGTTACCCGAGATCACCGTGCCCAGGGAGCGGGAGCTCAGGCCCGGGTTACCCAAGATCACCGTGCCCGGGACAGGGAGCTCAGGCCCGGCATCGTTACCCGAGATCACCGTGCCCGGGGACAGGGAGCTCAGGCTCGGAATCGTTACCTGAGATCACGGTGCCCGGGGACAGGGAGCTCAGGCCCGGGTTACCCGAGATCACCGAGCCCAGGGAAAGGGAGCTCAGGCCCGGGTTACCCGAGATCACCGTGCCCAGGGACAGGGAGCTCAGGCCCGGGTTACCCGAGATCACCGTGCCCAGGGATAGGGAGCTCAGGCCCGGGATCGTTACCCGAGATCACCGTGCCCGGGGACAGGGAGCTCAAGCCCGGGTTACCCGAGATCACCGTGCCCGGGGACAGGGAGCTCAGGCCCGGGATCATTACCCGAGATCACCGTGCCCAGGGACAGGGAGCTCAGGCCCGGGTTACCCGAGATCACCGTGCCCAGGGACAGGGAGCTCAGGCCCGGGTTACCCGAGATCACCGTGCCCAGGGATAGGGAGCTCAGGCCCGGGATCGTTATCCGAGATCACCGTGCCCAGGGACAGGGAGCTCAGGCCTGGGATCATTACCCGAGATCACGGTGCCCAGGGACAGGGAGCTCAGGCCCGGGATCGTTACCCGAGATCACCGTGCCCTGGGACAGGGAGCTCAGGCCCGGGATCGTTACCCGAGATCACCGTGCCCAGGGACAGGGAGCTCAGGCCCGGGTTACCCGAGATCACCGAGCCCAGGGACAGGGAGCTCAGGCCCGGGATCGTTACCCGAGATCACCGTGCCCAGGGACAGGGAGCTCAGGCCCGGGTTACCCGAGATCACCGTGCCCAGGGACAGGGAGCTCAGGCCCGGGTTACCCGAGATCACCGAGCCCAGGGACAGGGAGCTCAGGCCCGGGTTACCCGAGATCACCGTGCCCAGGGACAGGGAGCTCAGGCCCGGGATCGTTACCCGAGATCACCGTGCCCAGGGACAGGGAGCTCAGGCCCGGGTTACCCGAGATCACCGAGCCCAGGGACAGGGAGCTGAGGCCCGGGTTACCCGAGATCACCGTGCCCAGGGACAGGAAGCTCAGGCCCGGGTTACCCGAGATCACCGTGCCCAGGGACAGGGAGCTCAGGCCCGGGTTACCCGAGATCACCGTGCCCGGGGACAGTGAGCTCAGGCCCGGGATCGTTACCCGAGATCACCGTGCCCAGGACAGGGAGCTCAGGCCTGGGTTACCCGAGATCACCGTGCCTGGGGACAGGGAGCTCAGGCCCGGGATCTTTAACCGAGATTACCGTGCCCAGGGACAGGGAGCTCAGGCCCGGGTTACCCGAGATCACCGTGCCCAGGGATACGGAGCTCAGGCCCGGGATCGTTACCAAAGATCACCGTGCCCAGGGACTGGGAGCTCAGGCCCGGGTTACCCGAGATCACCATGCCCAGGGACAGTGATATCTGGCCCGGGATCGTTACCCGAGATCACCGTGGCCAGGGACAGGGAGCTCAGGCCCGGGATCGTTACCCGAGATCACCGTGCCCAGGGAGCGGGAGCTCAGGCCCGGGTTACCCAAGATCACCGTGCCCGGGGACAGGGAGCTGAGGCCCGGGTTACCCGAGATCACCGTGCCCAGGGACAAGGAGCTCAGGCCCGGGTTACCCGAGATCACCGTGCCCAGGGATAGGGAGCTGAGGCCCGGGTTACCCGAGATCACCGAGCCCAGGGACAGGGAGCTCAGGCCCGGGTTACCCGAGATCACCGTGCCCGGGGACAGGGAGCTCAGGCCCGGGTTACCCGAGATCACCGTGCCCGGGGACAGCGAGCTCAGGCCCGGGATCGTTACCCGAGATCACCGTGCCCAGGACAGGGAGCTCAGGCCCGGGTTACCCGAGATCACCGTGCCCGGGGACAGGGAGCTCAGGCCCGGGATCTTTAACCGAGATCACCGTGCCCAGGGACAGGGAGCTCAGGCCCGGGTTACCCGAGATCACCGTGCCCAGGGATACGGAGCTCAGGCCCGGGATCGTTACCAAAGATCACCGTGCCCAGGGACTGGGAGCTCAGGCCCGGGTTACCCGAGATCACCATGCCCAGGGACAGTGATATCTGGCCCGGGATCGTTACCCGAGATCACCGTGGCCAGGGACAGGGAGCTCAGGCCCGGGATCGTTACCCGAGATCACCGTGCCCAGGGAGCGGGAGCTCAGGCCCGGGTTACCCAAGATCACCGTGCCCGGGACAGGGAGCTCAGGCCCGGGATCGTTACCCGAGATCACCGTGCCCGGGGACAGGGAGTTCAGGCCCGGGTTACCCGAGATCACCATGCCCAGGGACAGATAGCTCAGGCCCGGGATCGTTACCGGAGATCACCTTGCCCGGGACAAGGAGCTCAGGCCCGGGATCGTTACCCGAGATCACCGTGCCCAGGGACAGGGAGGTCAGGCCCGGGTTACCCGAGATCACCGTGCCCAGGGACAGGGAGCTCAGGCCCGGGATCGTTACCCGAGATCACTGTGCCCAGGGACAGGGAGCTCAGGCCCGGGTTACCCGAGATCACCGTGCCCGAGGACAGGGAGCTCACGCCCGGGATCGTTATCCGAGATCACCGTGCCCGGGGACAGGGAGCTCAGGCCCGGGTTACCCGAGATCACCGTGCCCAGGGACAGGGAGCCCAGGCCTGGGTTATTCGAGATCACCGTGCCCGGGGACAGTGAGCTCAGGCCCGGGATCGTTACCCGAGATCACCGTGCCCAGGGACAGGGAGCTCAGGCCCGGGTTACCCGAGATCACCGTGCCCGGGGACAGGGAGCTCAGGCCCGGGATCATTACCCGAGATCACCGTGCCCAGGGACAGGGAGCTCAGGCCCGGGTTACCCGAGATCACCGTGCCCAGGGACAGGGAGCTCAGGCCCGGGTTACCCGAGATCACCGTGCCCAGGGTTAGGGAGCTCAGGCCCGGGATCGTTACCTGAGATCACCGTGCCCGGGGAAAGGGAGCTCATGCCCGGGTTTGTTACCTGAGATCACCGTGCCCGGGGACAGGGAGCTCAGGCTCCGAATCGTTACCCGAGATCACCGTGCCCAGGGACAGGGAGCTCAGGCCCGGGATCGTTACCCGAGATCACCGTGCCCGGGGACAGGGAGCTCAGGCCCGGGTTACCCGAGATCACCGTGTCAGGGGACAGGGAGCTCAGGCCCGGGATCATTACCCGAGATCACCGTGCCCGGGGACAGGGAGCTGAGGCCCGGGTTACCCGAGATCACCGTGCCCAGGGACAGGGAGCTCAGGCCCGAGATCGTTACCCGAGATCACCGTGCCCAGGGACAGGGAGCTCAGGCCCGGGATCGTTACCCGAGATCACCTTGCCCGGGGACAGGGAGCTCAGGCCCGGGATCATTACCCGAGATCACCGTGCCCAGGGACAGGGAGCTCAGGCCCGGGTTACCCGAGATCACCGTGCCCAGGGCCAGGGAGCTCAGGCCCGGGTTACCCGAGATCACCGTGCCCAGGGATAGGGAGCTCCGGCCCGGGATCGTTACCCGAGATCACCGTGCCCAGGGACAGGGAGCTCAGGCCTGGGATCATTACCCGAGATCACGGTGCCGAGGGACAGGGAGCTCAGGCCCGGGTTACCCAAGATCACCGTGCCCAGGGACAGGGAGCTCAGGCCCGGGATCGTTACCCGAGATCACCGTGCCCAGGGACAGGGAGCTCAGGCCCGGGTTACCCGAGATCACCTTGCCCGGGGACAGGGAGCTCAGGCCCAGGATCGTTACCCGAGATCACCGTGCCCTGGGACAGGGAGCTCAGGCCCGGGATCATTACCCGAGATCACCGTGCCCAGGGACAGGGAGCTCAGGCCCGGGTTACCCGAGATCACCGAGCCCAGGGACAGGGAGCTCAGGCCCGGGATCGTTACCCGAGATCACCGTGCCCAGGGACAAGGAGCTCAGGCCCGGGTTACCCGAGATCACCGTGCCCAGGGACAGGGAGCTCAGGCCCGGGTTACCCGAGATCACCGTGCCCGGGGACAGGGAGCTCAGTCCCGGGTTACCCGAGATCACCGTGCCCGGGGACAGCGAGCTCAGGCCCGGGATCGTTACCCGAGATCACCGTGCCCAGGACAGGGAGCTCAGGCCCGGGTTACCCGAGATCACCGTGCCCAGGGACAGGGAGCTCAGGCCCGGGTTACCCGAGATCACCGTGCCCAGGGACAGGGAGCTCAGGCCCGGGATCTTTAACCGAGATCACCGTGCCCAGGGACAGGGAGCTCAGGCCCGGGTTACCCGAGATCACCGTGCCCAGGGACAGGGAGCTCAGGCCCGGGTTACCCGAGATCACCGTGCCCAGGGATACGGAGCTCAGGCCCGGGATCGTTACCCGAGATCACCGTGCCCAGGGACTGGGAGCTCAGGCCCGGGTTACCCGAGATCACCATGCCCAGGGACAGTGATATCTGGCCCGGGATCGTTACCCGAGATCACCGTGGCCAGGGACAGGGAGCTCAGGCCCGGGATCGTTACCCGAGATCACCGTGCCCAGGGAGCGGGAGCTCAGGCCCGGGTTACACAAGATCACCGTGCCCGGGACAGGGAGCTCAGGCCCGGGATCGTTACCCGAGATCACCGTGCCCGGGGACAGGGAGCTCATGCTCGGAATCGTTAGCTGAGATCACTGTGCCCGGGGACAGGGAGCTCAGGCCCGGGTTACCCGAGATCACCGTGCCCAGGGACAGGGAGCTCAGGCCCGGGTTACACAAGATCACCGTGCCCGGGACAGGGAGCTCAGGCCCGGGATCGTTACCCGAGATCACCGTGCCCGGGGACAGGGAGCTCAGGCTCGGAATCGTTAGCTGAGATCACGGTGCCCGGGGACAGGGAGCTCAGGCCTGGTTACCCGAGATCACCGTGCCCAGGGACAGGGAGCTCAGGCCCGGGTTACCCGAGATCACCGTGCCCAGGGACAGGGAGCTCAGGCCCGGGTTACCCGAGATCACGGTGCCCGGGGACAGGGAGCTCAGGCCCGGGTTACCCGAGATCACCGTGCCCAGGGACAGGGAGCTCAGGCCCGGGTTACCCGAGATCACCGTACCCGGGGACAGGGAGCTCAGGCCCGGGATTGTTAGCCGAGATCACCGTGCCCGGGGACAGGGAGTTCAGGCCCGGGTTACCCGAGATCACCGTGCCCAGGGACAGGGAGCTCAGGCCCGGGAACGTTACACGAGATCACTGTGCCCAGGGACAGGGAGCTCAGGCCCGGGTTACCCGAGATCACCGTGCCCGAGGACAGGGAGCTCAGGCCCGGGATCGTTATCCGAGATCAACGTGCCCGGGGACAGGGAGCTCAGGCCCGGGTTACCCGAGATCACCGTGCCCAGGGACAGGGAGCTCAGGCCCGGGTTACCCGAGATCACCGTGCCCGGGGACAGTGAGCTCAGGCCCGGGATCGTTACCCGAGATCACCGTGCCCAGGGACAGGGAGCTCAGGCCCGGGTTACCCGAGATCACCGTGCCCGGGGACAGGGAGCTCAGGCCCGGGATCATTACCCGAGATCACCGTGCCCAGGGACAGGGAGCTCAGGCCCGGGTTACCCGAGATCACCGTGCCCAGGGACAGGGAGCTCAGGCCCGGGTTACCCGAGATCACCGTGCCCAGGGATAGGGAGCTCAGGCCCGGGATCGTTACCCGAGATCACCGTGCCCGGGGACAGGGAGCTCAGGCCCGGGTTACCCGAGATCACCGTGCCCGGGGACAGGGAGCTCAGGCCCGGGATCATTACCCGAGATCACCGTGCCCAGGGACAGGGAGCTCAGGCCCGGGTTACCCGAGATCACCGTGCCCAGGGACAGGGAGCTCAGGCCCGGGTTACCCGAGATCACCGTGCCCAGGGATAGGGAGCTCAGGCCCGGGATCGTTATCCGAGATCACCGTGCCCAGGGACAGGGAGCTCAGGCCTGGGATCATTACCCGAGATCACGGTGCCCAGGGACAGCGAGCTCAGGCCCGGGTTACCCAAGATCACCGTGCCCAGGGACAGGGAGCTCAGGCCCGGGATCGTTACCCGAGATCACCGTGCCCATGGACAGGGAGCTCAGGCCCGGGTTACCCGAGATCACCGTGCCCGGGGACAGTGAGCTCAGGCCCGGGATCATTACCCGAGATCACCGTGCCCAGGGACAGGGAGCTCAGGCCCGGGTTACCCGAGATCACCGTGCCCAGGGACAGGGAGCTCAGGCCCGGGTTACCCGAGATCACCGTGCCTAGGGATAGGGAGCTCAGGCCCGGGATCGTTATCCGAGATCACCGTGCCCAGGGACAGGGAGCTCAGGCCTGGGATCATTACCCGAGATCACGGTGCCCAGGGACAGCGAGCTCAGGCCCGGGTTACCCAAGATCACCGTGCCCAGGGACAGGGAGCTCAGGCCCGGGATCGTTACCCGAGATCACCGTGCCCATGGACAGGGAGCTCAGGCCCGGGTTACCCGAGATCACCTTGCCCGGGGACAGGGAGCTGAGGCCCAGGATCGTTACCCGAGATCACCGTGCCCTGGGACAGGGAGCTCAGGCCCGGGATCGTTACCCGAGATCACCGTGCCCAGGGACAGGGAGCTCAGGCCCGGGTTACCCGAGATCACCGAGCCCAGGGACAGGGAGCTCAGGCCCGGGATCGTTACCCGAGATCACCGTGCCCAGGGACAAGGAGCTCAGGCCCGGGTTATCCGAGATCACCGTGCCCAGGGACAGGGAGCTGAGGCCCGGGTTACCCGAGATCACCGAGCCCAGGGACAGGGAGCTCAGGCCCGGGTTACCCGAGATCACCGTGCCCGGGGACAGCGAGCTCAGGCCCGGGATCGTTACCCGAGATCACCGTGCCCAGGACAGGGAGCTCAGGCCCGGGTTACCCGAGATCACCGTGCCCGGGGACAGGGAGCTCAGGCCCGGGATCTTTAACCGAGATCACCGTGCCCAGGGACAGGGAGCTCAGGCCCGGGTTACCCGAGATCACCGTGCCCAGGGACAGGGAGCTCAGGCCCGGGTTACCCGAGATCACCGTGCCCAGGGATACGGAGCTCAGGCCCGGGATCGTTACCCGAGATCACCGTGGCCAGGGACAGGGAGCTCAGGCCCGGGATCGTTACCCGAGATCACCGTGCCCAGGGAGCGGGAGCTCAGGCCCGGGTTACCCAAGATCACCGTGCCCGGGACAGGGAGCTCAGGCCCGGGATCGTTACCCGAGATCACCGTGCCCGGGGACAGGGAGTTCAGGCCCGGGTTACCCGAGATCACCATGCCCAGGGACAGATAGCTCAGCCCGGGATCGTTACCCGAGATCACCTTGCCCGGGACAAGGAGCTCAGGCCCGGGATCGTTACCCGAGATCACCGTGCCCAGGGACAGGGAGTTCAGGCCCGGGTTACCCGAGATCACCTTGCCCGGGGACAGGGAGCTCAGGCCCAGGATCGTTACCCAAGATCACCGTGCCCGGGACAGGGAGCTCAGGCCCGGGATCGTTACCCGAGATCACCGTGCCCGGGACAGGGAGCTCAGGCCCGGGATCGTTACCCGAGATCACTGTGCCCAGGGACAGGGAGCTCAGGCCCGGGTTACCCGAGATCACCGTGCCCGAGGACAGGGAGCTCAGGCCCGGGATCGTTATCCGAGATCACCGTGCCCGGGACAGGGAGCTCAGGCCCGGGTTACCCGAGATCACCGTGCCCAGGGACAGGGAGCTCAGGCCCGGGATCTTTAACCGAGATCACCGTGCCCAGGGACAGGGAGCTCAGGCCCGGGTTACCCGAGATCACCGTGCCCAGGGACAGGGAGCTCAGGCCCGGGTTACCCGAGATCACCGTGCCCAGGGATACGGAGCTCAGGCCCGGGATCGTTACCCGAGATCACCGTGCCCAGGGACTGGGAGCTCAGGCCCGGGTTACCCGAGATCACCATGCCCAGGGACAGTGATATCTGGCCCGGGATCGTTACCCGAGATCACCGTGGCCAGGGACAGGGAGCTCAGGCCCGGGATCGTTACCCGAGATCACCGTGCCCAGGGAGCGGGAGCTCAGGCCCGGGTTACCCAAGATCACCGTGCCCGGGACAGGGAGCTCAGGCCCGGGATCGTTACCCGAGATCACCGTGCCCGGGGACAGGGAGCTCAGGCTCGGAATCGTTACCTGAGATCACGGTGCCCGGGGACAGGGAGCTCAGGCCTGGTTACCCGAGATCACCGTGCCCAGGGACAGGGAGCTCAGGCCCGGGTTACCCGAGATCACCGTGCCCGGGGACAGGGAGCTCAGGCCCGGGATTGTTACCCGAGATCACCGTGCCCGGGGACAGGGAGTTCAGGCCCGGGTTACCCGAGATCACCGTGCCCAGGGACAGGAGCTCAGGCCCGGGATCGTTACCCGAGATCACCTTGCCCGGGACAAGGAGCTCAGGCCCGGGATCGTTACCCGAGATCACCGTGCCCAGGGACAGGGAGTTCAGGCCCGGGTTACCCGAGATCACCGTGCCCAGGGACAGGGAGCTCAGGCCCGGGATCGTTACCCGAGATCACTGTGCCCAGGGACAGGGAGCTCAGGCCCGGGTTACCCGAGATCACCGTGCCCGAGGACAGGGAGCTCAGGCCCGGGATCGTTATCCGAGATCACCGTGCCCGGGGACAGGGAGCTCAGGCCCGGGTTACCCGAGATCACCGTGCCCAGGGACAGGGAGCTCAGGCCCGGGTTACCCGAGATCACCGTGCCCGGGGACAGTGAGCTCAGGCCCGGGATCATTACCCGAGATCACCGTGCCCGGGGACAGGGAGCTCAGGCCCGGGTTACCCGAGATCACCGTGCCCAGGGACAGGGAGCTCAGGCCCGGGTTACCCGAGATCACCGTGCCCGGGGACAGGGAGCTCAGGCCCGGGATCATTACCCGAGATCACCGTGCCCAGGGACAGGGAGCTCAGGCCCGGGTTACCCGAGATCACCGTGCCCAGGGACAGGGAGCTCAGGCCCGGGTTACCCGAGATCACCGTGCCCAGGGATAGGGAGCTCAGGCCCGGGATCGTTACCCGAGATCACCGTGCCCGGGGACAGGGAGCTCATGCCCGGGTTTGTTACCTGAGATCACCGTGCCCGGGGACAGGGAGCTCAGGCTCCTAATCGTTACCCGAGATCACCGTGCTCAGGGACAGGGAGCTCAGGCCCGGGTTCGTTACCCGAGATCACCGTGCCCGGGGACAGGGAGCTCAGGCCCGGGTTACCCGAGATCACCGTGCCCGGGGACAGGGAGCTCAGGCCCGGGATCATTACCCGAGATCACCGTGCCCGGGGACAGGGAGCTGAGGCCCGGGTTACCCGAGATCACCGTGCCCGGGGGCAGTGAGCTCAGGCCCGGGTTACCCGAGATCACCGTGCCCAGGGAGAGGGAGCTCAGGCCCGGGATCTTTTTTTGTTAGTTCACGGGATGTGGCCGTCGCTGGCAAGGCCAGCATTTATTGCCCATCCCTAGTTGTCCTTGAGAAGGTGGTGGTGAGCCGCCTTCTTGAACCGCTGCAGTCTGTGTGGTGAAGGTGTTCCCACAGTGCTGTTAGGGAGGGAAGTTCCAGGAATTTGACCCAGCGACGATGAAGGAACGGCGATATATTTCTCAGTCAGGATGGTGTGTGACTTGGAGGGGAACTTGGAGGCGGTGGTGTTCCAATGTGCCTGCTGCCCTTGTCCTTCTAGGTGGAAGAGGTCGTGGGTTTGGGAGGTGCTGTTGAAGAAGGCTTGGCGAGTTGCTGCAGTGCATCTTGTAGATGGTGCACACTGCAGCCACGGTGCGCCGGTGGTGGAGGGAGTGAATGTTTAAGGTGGTGGATGGGGTGCCAATCAAGCGGGCTGCTTTGTCCTGGATGGTGTCGAGCTTCTTGAGTGTTGTTGGAGCCGAACTCATGCAGGCAAGTGGAGAGTATTCCATCACACTCCTGACTTGTGCCTTGTAGATGGTGGAAAGGCTTTGGGGAGTCAGGAGGTGAGACACTCACCACAGAATACTCAGCCTCTGACCTGCTCTTGTTGCCACGGTATTTATGTGGCTGGTCCAGTTAAGTTTCTGGTCAATGGTGACCCGGGATCTTTACCCGAAATCGCTGTGTCGGTCACATGGGGCAGTTATGCCAGTTTGAACGACAGTTGTGATTCTCACGTTTGTCACAGGGAGCATTGGGTTGGGTTGAAGTGAGGGAGGGAATGTGGTGCCACAGATGTATTTTTGTTCGTGGTTTCCGTTTGGTGGCTGCCGCATTCGAACCTCGGACACTGTGCAGGGCGAGTTGAACAGCAACTAAAGCCAACTTCTCACACCCCAGCAACAGTGCAAAAGTTCGCAGTTTATCAGCTCCCTGCGAGGCTGAAACATTCACAGACTTCGAGATTGGACCTTTGGGGGGTCGATGGTGGCCTTTAGGGGAGGGGCGAAGGTTCCCTTCTGATTTTCAGGCCCCAGCTCCTTCACGTTGACCAGGCGAGCTGTCGGGAGCCAATCAGGCCTCCTCGACACGGCTCGCCTGATTAAAGCCTGAAAATTGGGCCGGGAGTCCTGCCAGTGATTTCGGTCCCGTGTGAGGGGCGGACGCGACCGCAGAGGGTGTGGGGGGGAGGGGGCGGAGAGATCGCGGAGGTTGGAGGGGCTCCCGGGGTCACTCCTGCTCCCCCGAGGCCCAGTGAAATAACTCGACACTGACGTTTTCTGGGCCTCTTCTCCTCCTTCGCCTGTAGAACTGGTGGGAGTGAGCTCGGTCCAGGGTCCCACTTAAAACAACCATCGGGATCCTAATTACATCACAGAACCCTATTCCCATCGTCAAGGGACCGCTCGGCTGCAGACTGGCGGGTGCTTTGTACGCCCGGCCGTAGGCCCCTTTCAAAATGGCAGCCGGCGCATCGCCGTTGGTAACGGTGCAGTGAGGCTCCCGCATCACCGGGGTCCATTACACCCTCCCCCTCTCCCTCCCCACACCCCCCGGTTAACGCCAGGCGAGGGTGAAGGAGGATCGACCCCATTGTAGTTAACTGTCGGAGCTGCCCTCTTCAAATGAGACGTTAAACCGAGGCCCCCTCTGCTCTCTCAGCTGGATGTCAACGATCCCACAGCCACTATTGGAAGAAGAGCAGGGGGAGCCCTCAGGTCTCCTGGCTAATATTGCTCCCTCAGGCCACATGAAAAGACAGATCAACTGGTAATTAACTCATTGCTGTTTGTGGGAGCTTGCTGTGCGCAAATTGGCTGCCGCGTTTCCTACATTACAACAGTGATTCCACTTCAAAAAGTACTTCATTGGCTGTAAAGCGCTGTGGGACGTCACGAGGTGGTGAAAGGCGCTGGAGAGATGCAACCAGCAATTCACCTCTGAGTGGGCAGAGGGGGGAAGGGGTGGTGGAATGGGTTTCTGTGCTCCAGGTCTGTTGTCTCTGAGTGGGGCCAGGGGGGAAGGGCAGTAACGGGTTTATCAGGGAGTCCAACGCACACTGGACTGACGCTCCTTCACCTCCACTGGCCAGGGGGACCCCAGAACACCAACTGAGGAGCAACGCATCGTACAGCCAGAGTTGGTGGAGCGACACCAGGCGGGATCCTCTGCAGGAGGCTGAAGCTCACTCCCACCTCAGTCTCCTGTATTCCCACCACCCCGCAGTCTCTGGGCCCAGCGCAACCCAGCTCAGCAGATCCCTGCACCATCGCCAACTCCGATTGGCCGAATTCCTGGGGGGTTTCATCGCATGACCTCCCACCTCCACCAGTGGTCACCCGGCCTGTCCCTCCCCGCAGGGCCCCGCCATCTCATGGCCAATTGAGAAGCGAGCAGGCTGGATTGGATGATTCCCAACTCCACTCAAGCAGCCCGTTCTCCCATCTCCAAACGCTTTTCACAATTAGCAACCGACAGCCTTCGAATGAAAAGACAACAGCATTTCTTTAATGCCCCTGATGTTTTTTCTCCTGCTTTGCTCGTTGCAGTGCCCTGGAGATGTCTCTTCAGTTGCTGGAGACTCCAGGCCAAGCTGCAAGGTTTGCATCAGAGCAGTAAGTCTTGTCGCGAGTTGATTGTCACCGCACTAAAGGACTGTAGTCAGCTCCTACAGTGAAAGGACTGCGGGGGCTGAGGCCAGCTCTATTTTGGGCCCTCAGTCATGGTGCTAACTTGCTGTAATTTGAGTTCCCCCTGTGTCCATTTGCGTGCGCATATTGACTGTTGCTCCGGACCCGGGCCCATCAATTCCAAACCCACTTTCTTCTCCCCCCTGTTTTAATTCTTTTCTCTCTATCCCTCCTGGACCCCTCTCAATATAACGTGGATAAATGCGAGGTTATCCACTTTGGTGTCAAAAACAGAAAGGCAGACTATTATCTGAATGGCAATAGATTGGGAGAAGGGGAAGTGCAACGAGACCTGGGTGTCCTTGTGCACCAGTCGCTGAAGGTAAGCATGCAGGTGCAGCAGGCGGTGAAGAAGGCAAATGGTATGTTGGCCTTCATAGCGAAAGGATTTGAGTATAGGAACAGGGATGTCCTGCTGCAGTTGTACAGGGCCTTGGTGAGACCACACCTTGAGTACTGTGTGCAGTTTTGGTCGCCTTATCTGAGGAAGGATGTTCTTGCCATGGAAGGAGTTCAGCAAAGATTCACAAGGCTGATACCTGGGATGGCAGGAATGACATATGAGGAGAGATTGAGTCAATTGGGCTTATACTCGCTGGAGTATAGAAGAATGAGAGGGGATCTCATCGAAACATATAAAATTCTGACAGGTCTGGACAAACTAGATGCAGGAAGAATGTTCCCGATGGTCGGAGAGTCCAGAACCAGGGGTCATAATCTAAGGATAAGGGGTAAGCCATTTAGGACAGAAATGAGGAAGAATTTCTTCACTCAGAGAGTGGTGAAACTGTGGAATTCTCTACCACAGAAGATAATTGAGGCCAAGTCATTAAATCAAGAATGAGTTAGATATATTTCTTAAAGCTAAAGGTATCAAGGGATATGGGGAGAAGGCAGGTACAGGGTACTGAGTTTGGATGATCAGCCATGATCTCATCGAATGGCGGAGCAGGCTCGAGGGAATGAATGGCCTACTCCTGCTCCTATCTTCTATGTTTCTATGATTCTCCTCTCATCAAGCCTCCTTTCATTTCTCCCCACTCGGATACTCTGCCTCCCCAGATCCCACCCCAACCCTTCAGTACACCTCGACCTTCCTACTCTCCTGCCACCATCCCAGGCTTGACTGCCTCTTGGCCTTTACGACGCTCCTTAAAACCAACGTCTTTGACCAAGCTTTTGGTCATCTGCCCGAATATCTCCTTCTGTGGCTCGATGTCAAAAATGTTGTTTGATAATCGCTCCCGTGAAGCGCCTTGGGATGTTTTACTATGTTAAAGGCGTCGTATAAATACAGGTTATTGTTGTTGCGACTGGTTCCATGAATAGGCCCAGACCCGAGCTGGCCTGCAATGTGTTTTTTGAGCAGGATCTGGAGTTAGCTGCTCCGGACAGTCTCAGGGTGAAATCCTCAACCTAGAGACAGCGGAGCGGGGATTGAGATGTGGGGATGGGCCGTTGTGTTTCAGGAGACCCGCTCATTAGCAATCTCGACTCGTTCAGCAGACACCGGCCGGCCGGACAGGAGTGAAGAAGCTCAACACAGAATATAAGAACATAAGAAATAGGAGCAGGAGTCGGCCATTCGGCCCCTCGAGCCTGCTCCGCCATTCAATAAGATCATGGCTGATCATCGACCTCATCTCCACTTTCCTGCACTATCCCCAAATCCCTTGATGCCCTTAATATTCAAAAATCTGTCGCTCTCTGTCTTGAATATACTCAACAACTGAGCCTCCACAATCCTCTGGGGTACAGAATTCCAAAGATTCACCACCCTCTGAGTGAAGAAATTTCTCCTCATCTCAGTCCTAAATGACCGACCCCTTATTCTGAGACCGTGACCCCTGGTTCTAGACTCCCCAGCCAGGGGAAACATCCTCCCTGCATCTACCCTGTCAAGCCCTGTAAGAACTATGTATGTTTCAATGAGATCCCCTCTCATTCTTCTAAACTCCAGAGAATATAGGCCTAGTCTACACAATCTCTCCTCATAGGACAATTCCCCCATCCCAGGAACCAGTCTGGTGAACCTTCGCTGCACTCCCTCTATGATAAGTATATCCTTCCTTAGGTAAGGAGACCAAAACTGCACACAATACTCCAGGTGTGGTCTCACCAGGGCCCTATATAATTGCAGTAAGATGTCTTTACTCCTATACTCAAATTCTCTTGTAATAAAGGCCAACATACCATTTGCTTTCCTAATTGCTTGCTGTACCTGCATGTTAACTTTCAGTGATTCGTGTACAAGGACACCCAGGTCCCTCTGAACACTAACATTTCCCAATCTCTCATCATTTAAAACATACTCTGCTTTTCTATTTTTCCTACCAAAGTGGATAAGTTCACATTTCTCCAGAAATCAGAATTGGGTTACCAACCCTCTTGGATTGGCCTGGAGTCTCCAGGAATTCCAGCAATACAGCACGGAAACAGACCATTCAGCCCGTCGAGCCCGTGCCGGCTCTCTGCAAGAGCACTTCAGCAGTCCCACTCCCCCGCGCTTTCCCTGTAGCCCTGCAATTTTGTTTCCTTCAGGTTGATATCCAATTCCCTTTTGAAAGCCACGATTGAGTCTGCCTCCACCACCCTTTCAGGCAGAGCATTCCAGATCCTAACCACTCGCTGCATAAAGAAATTTTTCCTCATGTCACCTTTGGTTCTTCTGCCAATCACCTTAAATCTGTGTCCTCTGGTTCTCGACCCTTCTGCCAATGGGAATAGTTTCTCTCTATCTACTCTGTCCAGACCCCTCATGATTTTGAGCACCTCTATCAAATCTCCTCTCAACCTTCTCTGCTCTAAGGAGAACAACCCCAGCTTCTCCAGTCTATCCATGTAACTGAAGTCCCTCATCCCAGGAACCATTCTTGTAAATCTTTTCTGCACCCTCTCTAAGGCCTTCACATCCTTCCTAAAGTGCAATGCCCAGAATTGGACACAATAATTCAGTTGAGGCCGAACCAGTGTTTTATAAAGGTTCATCATAACTTCCTTGCTTTTGTACTCTACACCATTATTTATGAAGCCCAGGATCCCGTATGCTTTTTTAACCGCTTTCTCGACCTGCCCTGCCACCTTCAATGATTTGTGCACATATACCCCCAGGTCTCTCTGTTCATGCACCCCCTTTAGAATTGTACCCTTTTGTTTAGATTGCCTCTCCTCATTCTTCCTCCCAAAATGGATCATTTCGCACTTTTCTGCGTTAAATTTAATCTGCCACGTGTCCGCCCATTCCACCAACCTGTCTTATGTCTTCTTGAAGGATGGGCATTTCGGGCGGCCAATAGAGGAAGAGCGGGGGTGGGAGGTGTTGTGATGAATCCTCCAGGAATAGGTCGGACCACTGTTGAGCTCAGAGTGTTGGTCCATGCCCATTAAACCTCTCCACCAGCCACTGTCCATCAATGGAATGGGGGCAGCAGAGTTCTTTTACAACAACAACTTGTATTTATATAGCGCCTTTAACATATTTCAGTGAGGTCGTCCGATTTGGACCTAATAAGGATAGAGCAGAGAAGTTTCTAAATGGTGAAAAGCTAGAAACAGTGGAGATCCAAAGAGACTTGGGGGGTCCAGGTACACAGATCATTAAAATGTCATCAACAGGTACAGAAAATAATCAAAAATTCTAATGGAATGCTGGCCTTTATATCTAGAGGACTAGAATACAAGGGGGTAGAAGTTATGCTGCAGCTATACAAAGCTCTGGTTAGACCACACCTGGAGCACTGGGAGCAGTTCTGGGCACCACACCTTCGGAAGGATATATTGGCCTTGGAGGGAGTGCAGCGTAGGTTTACCAGAATGATACCCGGGCTTCAAGTGTCAAATTACGAGGAGAGATCACAAAAACTAGGGTTGTATTCCCTAGAATTTAGAAGGTTAAGGGGTGATCTGATCAAAGTTTTCAGGATATTAAGGGGAACTGACAGGGTAGATAGAGAGAAACTATTTCCGCTGGTTGGGGATTCTAGGACTAGGGGGCATAGTCTAAAAATTAGAGCCAGACCTTTCAGGAGTGAAATTAGGAAACACTTCTACACACAAATGGTGGTAGAAGTTTGGAACTCTCTTCCACAAACAGCAATTGATGCTAGATCAATTGTTAATTTTAAATCTGAGATTGATAGATTTTTGTTAATCAAAGGTATTAAGGGATATGAGCCAAAGGTGGGTATACGGAGTTAGATCACAGATCAGCCATGATCTCATTGAATGGCGGAACAGGCTTGAGGGGCTGAATGGCCTCCTCCTGTTCCTGTGTTCCGATGTTCATCCCTATGTTCCTAAGGTACTTCACAGGAGTGTTAATCAGACAGAATTCGACACCGAGCCACATGAGGAGATATTTGGGCAGGTGACCAAAAGCTTGGTCAAAGATGTAGGTTTCAAGGAGCATCTTAAAAGAGGAGAGAGAGGCGGAGAGGTTTAGGCAGGGAATTCCAGAGCTTAGGGCCCAGGCAACAGAAGGCACGGCTGCCAATGGTGGAGCGATTATAATCAGGGATGCTCAAGAGGCCAGAATTGGAGGAGGGCAGATATCTCGGGGGGGGAGGGGGGGTGTTGTGGGGCTGGATGAGGTTACAGAGATAGGGAGGGGCGAGGACATGGAGGGATTTGAAAACAAGGATGACAATTTTAAAATTGAGGCGTTGCTAGACCGGGAGCCGAGGTAGGTGAGCGTGCAAAGGGGAGATGGGCGAATGGGACACAGTACGAGTTAGGATCCAGGCACTGTTGCGTATAACTGCGTGACAATCAGAGGCACAAGTCACCGAAGCAGCCTTCTGACTGGACAGAATCTGAGGAGCCAAGATCATGTCAGGTTTGCAGTGAGGGCTCAGCATCTGACGGGGGCAGATGAGAGGTCTGGATCCTGAGAGAGCTGGTACACCATGGTTCAAATGCTCTGTTTCCGGCCTTCACACAGGCTGGTGCTTCTTATGGTTTACTCTGCAACAAACAATCTCAAAGAGGAAGTTTTGTAAGCCTGCAACTTGTTTCCACATATCCTGGAGTGGTTTGGAGAAGGGCTGTGGCTGGTGAAGAGGTCAGGGAAGGGAGAGGGCAGAGGTGTCCCAGCTCGGTCCGTCCCTCCCAGTCACTGTAATGTCCCCGAATAACCTCTGCAACCGAGGCATCCCATCAACCATGGAAACACAGCATTCTCTTTGGAAAAAGGGCTTTTTTCCAGCTGTCCCTCTTTATATCTTCACAGCGGGTACGAGTGTGCAGTGGTTTTGTTACTGGACTAAGAATCCACAGAACAAATCCCACCAGGGCAGTTTGAGAATTTCAATTCAGTTTAAAAAGCTAGTCTCAGTAAAAGTGATCAGGAAGCTGTCCGATTGTCAAAACCCAACCAGTTCACGAATGTCCATGAGGGAATGAAACCTTCTGTCCTGACCCGATCTGGGCCTATATGTGACTCCAGTCCCACACCTTTATGGTTGACTCTGAATTGCCCTGTGAAGTGGCCCAGCGAGCCATTGTATCAAACAGTTGTAGGTCCAGGAGACGGCCCATCACCAGCTTCTCAGGCCAACTACGGATGGGCAATAAATGCTGGGCTCGCCGGTGACACCCACATCCCCGGAGTGAAAGCTTTAACTGTGGGAGCCGGGATTGAAGCTGTGACGAGAGGCGGATGGTGCACTTGTTCCCGGGGTTGGGGCAGTCCTTGTGGGCCCAGGACTCCTGCTCACGTGCGGCAGCAATGCGGGCTTTACCTGGATGGCCAGGGGAGGGCCGCATTCTGTGACTCACACTGACCAGGAGACATGAGCCCAGACAATGGAGAACGTTCATCAGTAAACAATACGGAGCCTTGCGTCTCCTTTCAAATAATTATCGCCATTGGCCTGAAATGGCTTCTTTCAGACACCGCAATAGCCAGGTGTGGGCTCATTCAACGGACAGTAGGGGAGGGAGGCTTGGACATCGGTTTAGAATGAGGTCTGTTCACTGGTTTAGGATGAGGTCTGGTCATTGGTTTAGAATGAGGTCTGGTCATTGGTTTAGAATGAGGTCTGTTCACTGGTTTAGGATGAGGTCTGGTCATTGGTTTAGAATGAGGTCTGGTCACTGGTTTAGGATGAGGTCTGGTCATTGGTTTAGAAAGAGGTCTGTTCACTGGTTTAGAATGAGGTCTGGTCATTGGTTTAGAATGAGGTCTGGTCATTGGTTTAGAATGAGGTCTGGACATCGGTTTAGAAAGAGGTCTGTTCACTGGTTTAGAATGTGGTCTGGTCATTGGTTTAGAATGAGGTCTGGTCATTGGTTCAGAATGAGGTCTGGACACTGGTTTAGAATGAGGTCTGTTCACTGGTTTAGGATGAGGTCTGGTCATTGGTTTAGAATGTGGTCTGGACACTGGATTAGAATGAGGTCTGGTCATTGGTTTAGAATGAGGTCTGGACACTGGTTTAGAATGAGGTCTGGTCATTGGTTCAGAATGAGGTCTGGTCACTGGTTTAGAATGTGGTCTGGACACTGGTTTAGAATGAGGTCTGGACACTGGTTTAGAATGAGGTCTGGTCACTGGTTTAGAATGAGGTCTGGACACTGGTTTAGAATGAGGTCTGGTCATTGGTTTAGAATGAGGTCTGGTCACTGGTTTAGAATGTGGTCTGGACATTGGTTTAGAATGAGGTCTGTTCACTGGTTTAGAATGAGGTCTGGTCATTGGTTTAGAATGAGGTCTGTTCACTGGTTCAGAATGAGGTCTGGTCACTGGTTTAGAATGTGGTCTGGACACTGGTTTAGAATGAGGTCTGGACACTGGTTTAGAATGAGGTCTGTTCACTGGTTTAGAATGAGGTCTGGTCATTGGTTCAGAATGAGGTCTGGTCACTGGTTTAGAATGTGGTCTGGACACTGGTTTAGAATGAGGTCTGGACACTGGTTTAGAATGAGGTCTGTTCACTGGTTTAGAATGAGGTCTGGTCATTGGTTCAGAATGAGGTCTGGTCACTGGTTTAGAATGTGGTCTGGACACTGGTTTAGAATGAGGTCTGGACACTGGTTTAGAATGAGGTCTGTTCACTGGTTTAGAATGAGGTCTGGTCATTGGTTCAGAATGTGGTCTGGACACTGGTTTAGAATGAGGTCTGGTCACTGGTTTAGGATGAGGTCTGGACATTGGTTTAGAATGAGGTCTGGACATTGGTTTAGAATGAGGTCTGGTCACTGGTTTAGAATGAGGTCTGGACACTGGTTTAGAATGAGGTCTGGACACTGGTTTAGAATGAGGTCTGGTCACTGGTTTAGAAAGAGGTCTGGACATTGGTTTAGAATGAGGTATGGTCATTGGTTTAGAATGAGGTCTGGACATTGGTTTAGAATGAGGTCTGGACACTGGATTAGAATGAGGTCTGGTCACTGGTTTAGAATGAGGTATGGTCATTGGTTTAGAAAGAGGTCTGTTCACTGGTTTAGAATGAGGTCTGGACACTGGATTAGAAAGAGGTCTGTTCACTGGTTTAGAATGAGGTCTGGACACTGGTTTAGAAAGAGGTCTGTTCACTGGTTTAGAATGAGGTCTGGACACTGGTTTAGAATGAGGTCTGGTCACTGGTTCAGAATGAGGTCTGGTCACTGGTTTAGAATGAGGGTGTGCTGCACTGTCGGAGGGGTAGTACTGAGGGAGCGCTGCACTGTCGGAGGGGCAGTACTGAGGGAGCGCTGCACTGTCGGAGGGGCAGTACTGAGGGAGCGCTGCACTGTCGGAGGGGCAGTACTGAGGGAGCGCTGCACTGTCGGAGGGGCAGTACTGAGGGAGCGCTGCACTGTCGGAGGGGCAGTACTGAGGGAGCACCGCACTGTCAGAGGGGCGGTACCGACGGAGTGCTGCACTGTCGGAGGGGCAGTACTGAGGGAGTGCTGCACTGTTGGAGCTGCCGTCTTTTGGATGAGACGTTAAACCGAGGCCCCGTCTTACCGCTCAGATGGATGCAAAAGATCCCACGGCCAATATTTGAAGAAGAGCAGGGGAGCTCTCCATGATACCTAAAAACAGATGATCTGATCATTATCACATTGCTGTTGGTGGGATCTTGCTGTGCACCCATTCTCTGCCACGTTTCCTACATTACAACAGTGACTACGCTTCACCAATTGCAATTCATTGTCTATCAAGTGTTTTGAGGTGTCCTGAGGTTGTGAGAGACCTTGGTGTCATTTTTGATCCTGAGATAAGCTTCCGACCACATATCTGCTTCATCACTAAGACCAGCTGTTTCCACCTCGGTAACATCGCCCGTCTCCGCCCCACCTCGGCTCATCCACTGCTGAAACCCTCATCCAAGCCTTTGTTACCTCTACACTTGACTATTCCGATGCACTCCTGGCCGGCCTCCCATCTTCTACCCTTCATTAACTTGAGGTCATCCAAAACTCTGCTGCCTGTGTCCTACCTCACACCAAGTCCCGTTCACCCATCACCCCTGTGCTCACTGACCTACATTGGCTCCCGGTTAAGCAACGCCTCGATTTCAAAATTCACATCCTTGTTTTGAAATCCCTCCATGGCCTCGTCCCTCCCTATCTCTGTAATCTCCTTCAGCCCCACAACCCCCCCGAGATATCTGCGCTCCTCCAATTCTGCCCTCTTGAGGATCTCTGATTTCAATCGCTCCACCATTGGTGGCCGTGCCTTCTGTTGCCTGGGCCCTAAGCTCTGGAATTCCCTCCCTAAACCTCTCCTCCTCGCTCCCTCTCTTTCTTCCTTTAAGACGCTCCTTAAAACCTACCTCTTTGACCAAGCTTTTGGACACCTGCCCTAATTTATCCTTATGTGGCTCGGTGTCAATTTTTGTTCGATAACGCTCCTGTGAAGCGCCCTGGGACGTTTTAAAGTCGCTGTATAAATACAAGCTGTGGTTACATAAATGCAAGTCTTTCTTTTCAGGTGCGTAATCCACAGTTTAACCGGAACTGGCGGGAGAAGGGGGGTCTCGCTGTCTACACATTGGTTTGAACGTGTCTGTCGATGTGGAACAGGAGCAGGCTGTTGAATTCATCTGCTGTGCTGATGATAAGGATCTTGCTGGTCTGTTCGTACGTCTGTGCCCTATCACCAGACAACACATGTGAAGACAGGTTATTTTTATCCAGCAGTGTGTGAGTAGGACCCAGGGTGCAGCATTCTTTATTATAGGGCCTAGGCTTTTTATCATAAATGTTAGTTTGAGGAGTACTTGTATAAGAAAGAAAGACTTGCATTTCTATAGCGCCTTTCACAACCTCAGGACGTCCCAAAGCGCTTTACAGCCAATGAAGTACTTTTGAAGTTGTCATGTAGAAAATGCGGCAGCCAATTTATGCACAGCAAGCTCCCACAAACAGCAATGTGATAATGACCAGATCATGTTTTAGTGATGTTGGTTGAGGGATAAATATTTAAGGTTAAGGTAGATTGGGAAACTACATTAAAAAGTATGACGGTAGACAAGCAATGGCTTGTTTCCTAATTTCACTCCTGAAAGGTCTGGCTCTAATTTTAAGACTACGCCCCCTAGTCCTAGACTCCCCAACCAGCGGAAATAGTTTCTCTCGATCTACCCTATCAATTCCCCTGAATATCTTGAAAACTTCGATGAAATCACCCCTTAACCTTCTAAATTCCAGGGAATACACCCCTAGTTTGTGTAATCTCTCCTCATAATTTAACCCTTGGAGTCTGGGTATCATTCTGGTAAATCTACGCTGCACTCCCTCCAAGACCAGTATATCTTTCCTAAGGTGTGGTGCCCAGAACTGAACACAGTGCTCCAGGTGTGGGATATACAAGAATGGATTGGGGAAAAAAGGGAGGCTTTTGGCAGATACAAAGGACTAAAAACAGTGGAAGCCCAGGAGGAGTATAGAAAGTGCAGGGGGGTACTTAAAAAAGAAATTAGGAGAGCGAAGAGGGGGCATGAAAAAACACTGGCGGGCAAAATAAAGGAAAATCCCAAGGTGATTTATAAGTATATTAAGGGCAAGAGGTTAACCAGGGAAAGAGTAGGGCCCATTAGGGACCAAAGTGGCAATCTGTGTGTAGAGCCGAAAGATGTGGGTGAGGTTTTAAATGAATATTTTGCATCTGTGTTCACTATGGAGAAGGACGATGTAGGCATAGAAATCAGGCAGGGGGATTGTGATATACTTGAACAAATTAGTATTGAGAGGGAGGAGGTACTAGCGGTTTTAGCGGGCTTAAAAGTGGATAAATCCCCAGGCCCAGACGAGATGTATCCCAGGCTGCTGCGTAGGCAAGGGAGGAGATTGCAGGGGCTCTGACACAAATTTTCAGAACCTCTCTAGCCACAGGGGAGGTGCCAGAGGACTGGATAACAGATAACGTACTACCATTATTCAAGAAGGGTAGTAGGGATAAACCAGGGAATTACAGGCCAGTGAGCCTAACATCGGTGGTAGGGAAATTATTGGAAAAAATTCTGAGGGACAGAATTAGTCTCCACTTGGAGAGGCAAGGATTAATCAAGAATAGTCAGCATGGTTTTGTCAGGGGGAGCTCATGTCTAACAAATTTGATTGAATTTTTCGAGGGGGTGACTAGGTGTGTGGATGAGGGTAGCGCAGTTGATGTAGTCCACATGAACTTCAGTAAGGCTTTTGACAAAGTCCCACATGGGAGGCTGGTCAAGAAGGTAAGAGCCCATGGGATCCAGGGCAATTTGGCACATTGGATCCAAAATTGGCTTAGTGGCAGGAGGCAGAGGGTGATGGTCGAAGGTTGTTTTTGTGACTAGAAGCTTGTGTCAAGTGGTGTACCACAGGTATTGGTGCTGGGTCCTTTGCTGTTTGTAGATTACATTAATGATTTAGATATGAATGTAGGAGGTATGATCAGTAAGTTCGCAGATGACACGAAAATTGGTGGAGTGGTAAATAGCGAGGAGGGAAGCCTCAGGCTACAGGACAATATAGACGGGTTGGTTAGATGGGCAGAACAGTGGCAAATGGAATTTAACCCTGAAAAGTGTGAGGTGATGCATTTTGGGAGGACTAACAAGGCAAGGGAATACACAATGAATGGTAGGATCCTAGGAAGGATAGAGGATCAGAGGGACCTTGGTGTGCGTCGACAGCGGGGGAGGAGGAGCCTTTCTTTCTTTCTCTCTCCCACAGAGCGGTCGGCAGCGGGGAAGGAGGGGCGGACCTGGTTGGAGCGGCAGAGGCCTGAGGTGAGTCATTAAAGGGAGGCCCGAGGCTCAGGTAGGCCTCAGACCAGCATCGATAGCGGGGGAGGAGGAGCCTTTCTTTCTTTCTCTCTCCCACAGAGCGGTCGGCAGCGGGGAAGGAGGGGCGGACCTGGTTGGAGCGGCAGAGGCCTGAGGTGAGTCATTAAACTCACCTACGTGGCCTTTTTCCCCAGCGGGGAAAGAGCTTCGCGGGCTTTTTCAAAGGCAGGGGGCGGGGCCAATTCATTGGTACCCGTATATAGGTGGAGCGGTTGCTAAACCCGAGACACTACACTAGTAGTGACTCCCACCCTCCCACCTCCTCTAACCTTTAGGGGTAGAGGGAATTTAAAAGGTAGGTTCGATTTTATATTTTGTTTTCAGGGACTTAACTCCTGGACCTAAGATAAATAAGTTTAAATTTTAGTAATAAAGTAACATAAGGGTTAAGTCATGACAGGAAGTCTCGGACCCGTTTCATGCTCCTCCTGTGCCATGTGGGAAACCAGGGACACTTCCAGTGTCCCTGACAACTACGTGTGCGGGAAGTGTGTCCAGCTGCAGCTCCTGACAGCCCGCATGGCGGTGCTGGAGCTGCGGGTGGACTCACTCTGGAGCATGCACGATGCCGAGAACTCGGTGAATCGCTCATTTAGTGAGTTGTCCACACCGCAGGTAAAGGCTAGGACAGACAGTGAATGGGTGACCAAGAAGCAGGGCAATATCAGGAAGGTAGTGCAGGAGTCCCCTGTGGTCATCTCCCTCCAAAACAGGTATGCCGCTTTGGATACTGTTGGGGGAGATGGCCTACCAGGGGAAGGCACTAGCAGCCAGGTTCATGGCACCATGGCTGGCTCTGCTGCACAGCAGGGCGGGAAAAAGAGTGGTAGGGCTATAGTGATAGGGGACTCAATTGTAAGGGGAATAGACAGGAGTTTCTGTGGCCGCAACCGAGATTCCAGGATGGTATGTTGCCTCCCTGGTGCAAGGGTCAAGGATGTCTCGGAGCGGCTGCAGAACATTCTGAAGAGGGAGGGTGAACAGCCAGCTGTCGTGGTGCATGTAGGTACCAACGATATAGGTAAAAAGCGGGAAGAGGTCCTACAAGCAGAATTTAGGGAGCTAGGAGCTAAATTTAAAAGTAGGACCTCTAAGGTAGTAATCTTTGGATTGCTACCAGGGCCACGTGCTAATCAGAATAGAGAGAACAGGATAGTGAGATTGAATACGTGGCTTGAGCAGTGGTGCAGGAGGGAGGGATTCAAATTCCTGAGGCATTGGAACCAGTTCTGGGGGAAGTGGGACCTGTACAAAAGGGACGGTCTGCACTTGGGCAGGACTGGAACCGATGTCCTCGGGGTAATATTTGCTAAAGCAGTTCGGGAGGATTTAAACTAATATGGCAGGGGAATGGGAACCTATGTAGCGAAACAGGGGGAAGTAATATGCAGTCAGAAACAAATGTTAGAAGGGTGAGAAACAATAGGGGAAGGCCGAGTAAACAAAGGCAAGAAACACAAAGGGCCATACTAAATCATAAGTCTAAAAGGACAAAGGATGTTAATAAAACAAGCCTAAAGGCTCTGTGTCTTAATGCAAGGAGTATCCGTAATAAGGTGGATGAATTGACTGTGCAAATAGATGTTAACGGATACGATGTGATTGGGATTACAGAGACGTGGCTCCAGAACAATCAAGGCTGGGAACTGAACATCCAGGGGTATTCAACATTCAGAAAGGATAGAATAAAAGGAAAAGGGGGTGGGGTAGCATTGCTGGTTAAAGAGGAGATTAATGCAATAGCTAGGAAGGACATCAGCTTGGAGGATGTGGAATCAATATGGGTTGAGCTGCAGAACACCAAAGGGCAGAAAACGTTAGTGGGAGTTGTGTACAGACCTCCAAACAGCAGTAGTGAGGTGGGGGAGGGTATGAAACAGGAAATCAGAGGTGCGTGCAAAAAAGGCACGGCAGTTATCATGGGTGACTTTAATATGCATATAGATTGGGCTACTCAAACTGGAAGCAATACGGTGGAGGAGGATTTCCTGGAGTGTTTAAGGGATGGTTTCCTAAACCAATATGTTGAGGAACCAACTCGAGGGGAGGCCATCCTGGACTGGGTGTTGTGTAATGAGGAGGGACTAATCAGCAATCTTGTGGTACGAGGCCCCCTGGGGAAGAGTGACCATAGTATGGTGGAGTTCTACATTAGGATGGAGAAGGAAACAGTTAAGTCAGAGACCATGGTCCAGAACTTAAATAAGGGCAACTTTGAGGGTATGAGGCGTGAATTGGCGAGGTTAAATTGGCAAGCGATATTTAAGGGGCTATCAGTGGAAGGGCAATGGCAGACATTTAGAGATCGCATGGATGAACTACAACAATTGCACATCCCGGTCTGGCATAAAAATAAAAAAGGGAAGGTGGCTCAACCATGGCTAACAAGGGAAATCAGGGATAGTATTAAAACCAAGGAAGTTGCATACAAATTGGCCAGAAGTAGCAGCAAACCCGGGGACTGGGAGAACTTCAAAACTCAGCAGAGGAGGACGAAGGGTTTGATTAGGGCAGGGAAAATAAAATATGAAAGGAAGCTTGCAGAGAACATTAAAATGGACTGCAAAAGCTTCTATAAATATGTAAAAAGAAAGAGGTTAGTAAAAACAAACGTAGGTCCCCTGCAGTCGGAAACAGGGGAAGTCGTAATGGGGAACAAGGAAATGGCGGATCAATTGAACAAGTACTTTGGTTCGGTGTTTACTGTGGAGGACACACACAACCTGCCGGAAATAAAAGGGGTCAGAGGATCTGGTAAGAGGGAGGAGCTGAGGGAAATCCTTATTAGTCGGGAAAAGGTATTGGGGAAATTGATGGGACTGAAGGCTGAAAAATCCCCGGGGCCTGATGGTCTGCATCCCAGAGTACTTAAGGAGGTGGCCTTGGAAATAGTGGATGCATTGACGATCATTTTCCAACATTCCTTAGACTCTGGATCAGTTCCGATGGAGTGGAGGGTGGCCAATGTAACCCCTCTTTTTAAAAAAGGAGGGAGGGAGAAAGCAGGGAATTATAGACCGGTCAGCCTGACATCGGTCGTGGGTAAAATGATGGAAGCAATTATTAAAGATGTCATAACAGACCATTTGGAAAGTGGCGACATGATAGGTCCAAGTCAGCATGGATTTGTGAAAGGGAAATCATGCTTGACAAATCTTCTGGAATTTTTTGAGGATGTTTCCAATAGGGTGGACAGGGGGGAACCAGTAGATGTGGTGTATTTGGACTTTCAGAAGGCCTTCGACAAGGTCCCACACAAGAGATTGGTGAGCAAAGTTAAAGCACATGGGATTGGGGGTAATGTGTTGACGTGGATTGAGAACTGGTTGGCACACAGGAAACAAAGAGTAGGAGTAAATGGGTACTTTTCAGAATGGCAGGCAGTGACCAGCGGGGTACCGCAGGGTTCGGTGCTGGGACCCCAGCTGTTTACATTATATATTAATGATTTGGACGAAGGGATTAAATGTAATATCTCCAAATTTGCGGATGACACTAAATTGGGAGGCAGTGTGAACAATGAGGAGGATGCTAGGAGGCTACAGAGTGACTTGGACAGGTTGGGTGAATGGGCAAATGTATAGCAGATGAAGTACAATGTGGATAAATGTGAGGTTATCCACTTTGGTGGTAAAAATAGAGAGGCGGACTATTACCTGAATGGTGGCAGATTAGGGAAAGGGGATGTGCAACGAGACCTGGGCGTCATGGTACATCAGTCACTGAAGGTGGGAATGCAAGTGCAGCAGGCAGTCAAGAAAGCAAACGGAATGATGGCCTTCATAGCAAGGGGATTTGAGTACAGGAGTAGGGAGGTGATGCTACAGTTGTACAGGGCCTTGGTGAGGCCACACCTGGAGTATTGTGCGCAGTTTTGGTCTCCTAACTTAAGGAAGGACATTCTTGCTATTGAGGGAGTGCAGCGAAGGTTCACTAGATTGATTCCTGGGATGGCCGGACTGACATATCAAGAAAGATTGGGTCAACTGAACTTGTATCCTCTGGAGTTCAGAAGAATGAGGGGGGATCTTATAGAGACATTTAAAATCCTGACTGGTTTAGACAAATTAGATGCGGGCAGAATGTTCCCAATGGTAGGGAAAACTAGAACCAGGGGTCACAGTCTAAGGATTAAGGGGAAGCCATTTAGGACTGAGCTGAGGAGGAACTTCTTCACCCAGAGAGTGGTGAATCTATGGAATTCTCTTCCACAGAAGGTTGTTGAGGCCAGTTCGCTAAATATATTCAAAAGGGAGTTAGATATAACACTCACAACTAAGGGGATCAAGGGGTATGGCGAGAAAGCAGGAATGGGGTACTGAGGTAGCATGTTCAGCCATGAACGCATTGAATGGCGGTGCAGGCTCGACGGACCGAATGGTCTACTCCTGTACCTATTTTCTATGTTTCTATGTTTCTATGTGCATGTACATAGATTCCTGAAGGGAGCAGGACAGGTAGATAAGGTGGTTAAAAAGGCATATAGGATACTTGCCTTCATTAGCCGAGGCATAGAATATAAGAGCAGGGAGGTTATGATGGAGCTGTACAAAACGCTAGTTAGGCCACAGCTGGAATACTGTGTGCAGTTCTGGTCGCCACACTATAGGAAGGATGTGATTGCATTGGAGAGGGTGCAGAGGAGATTCACCAGGATGTTACCTGGGCTGGAGCGCTTCAGCTATGAAGAGAGACTGGACAGGCTGGGGTTGTTTTCCTTAGAGCAGAGAAGGCTGAGGGGGGACCTGATTGAGGTGTACAAAATTATGAGGGGCATAGATAGGGTAGATAGAAAGGAACTTTTCCCCTTAGTAGAGGGGTCAATAACCAGGGGGCATAGTTTCAAGGTAAGGGGCAGGAGGTTTAGAGGTGATTTGAGGGAAAACATTTTCATCCAAAGGGTGGTTGGAATCTGGAACTCACTGCCTGAAAGGGTGGTAGTGGCAGGAACCCTCACAACATTCAAGAAGCATTTAGATGAGCACTTGAAACGCCATAGCATACAAGGCTACGGACCGAGTGCTGGAAAATGGGATTAGAATAGACAGGGCTTGATGGCCGGCGCGGACACGATGGGCCGAAGGGCCTCTTTCTGTGCTGTATAACTCTATGAGGGAAAAATTAGGTCGCGCCCCATTTGGGGCGCAAATATCGTCTGGACGCAAATATTAGCGCCTGGCGCTAATTATCGCCACTGACTGGAAACTTCACTTTTACCGCCCCGGGAGGTGAGTGGAGCGCTAAATCAGGCGCTACACACCTGTCTTAAGGCGCAAAGGCCAAGGAGTGAGGCGCTAACTCAGAGCGCTGGCGAAGCTCATGTAATGTCAGTCAGCAATGGAACACACACACAATGGCACGGGCCAGTTCTTAAAGGGGATGGTTAATCTTGCTTTCCATCCACATCCTGTTCATTGCAGCCTTGAATCTCGGCCTGGAGAGACTTGCACATCAAATGTGCTGGAAAGAACAATGGAGAGTACCAGGCAAAGAGCTCAGAGTGCAGCTCCCACAGTCTCTGCTAAATCGATACAAGGAATGGCAAATCAAAATGAACCTGCAAAGTGCTGCTCAGTACCCAAAACTCCTTCACACAACGTTGAATCTCTCCAGAAGTCTCTCCCTCTCTCTCTCAGAATGCGTAGTTCAAAAATGGCACCAACAATAAAAGGCAGGAAGCGGTCACCTTTAAATAGCGCTCCCCCTTTCCCTTCATGACTGCAGAACGCTCCCCTCAACCTGTCGTTGCTAGCGTCAGGCGGTAAGGCAGGGGACGCCACTCAATTTCCGCTCCGGGGCGCCACAAGGGCGTTGCACCATGGAATGACGTCACAATCTGTGCGCGCAGGTGGTCGCAGCGGTAAAGTTTAGCGCCGCCGCACAATGTCTAGTTAAGTTACCGAGCGGCGCAAACATCATTGCGCCCGGGCGTTAGCGGCTTTGCACCCCATTAGCGCCCTCTTAAGGCGCTAACGGGAGGCGCAACCAACTGAATTTTTACCGCTGTGACTCGATCACTCCAGAACTAGGGTTTCGTTCTTTTATTCCTCACCCCTGTCTCCCCCTTGCATTTTTATCTGTTTATTTCTTGCTCTTTCAGTTCCGACGAAGGGTTTCGACCTGAAACGTTAACTCTCTTTCTCTCTCCACGGATGTTGCCTGGCCTGCTGAGTTTTTCCAGCGTTTTCTGTTGTTATTTCGGATTTCCAGCATCCGCAGTATTTTGCTATCGTATTAGGGTTTTGTATAGCTGTGCCTTCAGCTGCCTAGGTCCTAAGCTCTGGAATTCCCTCCCTAAACCTCTCCGTCTCTCTAGCTTTCTCTCCACCTTTTAGGGACTCCTTAAAACCTATTGCTTTGACCGAGGTTGGTCACTTGCCTTAATGTTTCCTCATGTTACTCTATTTTAAATTTCACATGATTATGTTCCTGTGATGTGCCTTGGGACTTTTTACGATGTTAAAAGTCTTGTTTCACAACATCGCTTTCACAACTTGCACCAATGTGGTATTGGCCCGCGCAACCTCGGTATATTAACCACTACACGATCATTCCCACATCCACACCATTCTGTCCCACACCATCAACTCCAGCTCCACCGTGCTGTCCTCCTCCTTAACCCTCCCTCAGCCATTCTGCACCCTAACTCTAGTCTCCTACATTGCAAACAGATCATCTTGTGCCCAGTTCCTCCGGTTAGGGACCTGAACTTTGCTGGGCTGATTGTGGTGCAATGTGTCTCTCAGTGACCCCAACCATTACATGGGTTCAATGGGATATTTTCAGTAAATATTGCAACAAGTTAGTGCTTAGATTAATTGAGGAAGTGAAATCCTAAACTCAATGTGACTCACAGCCTCAACTTCCCTTTCTACCCAATGTCAACATGTGATATATCTCAACCCCAATATATGATATAACTCAACCCAACACCTGATATATCCCAACACCTGATATACCCCATCACCTGATATATCCCAACACCTGATATACCTCAACACCTGATATACCCCAACACCTGATATATCCCAACACCTGATATACCCCAACACCTGTTATACCCCAACACCTGATATACCCCAACACCTGATATACCTCAACACCTGATATACCTCAACAGCTGATATACCTCAACACCTGATATAAACCAACACCTGATATACCCCAACACCTGAGATACCCCCAAAACCTGATATAACCCAACTCCTGATATACCCCAACACCTGATATACCCCAACACCTGATATACCCCCAACACCTGATATATCCCAAGACCTGATATACCCCAACACCAGATATATCCCAACACATGATATACCCCAACACCTGATACACCCCAACACCTGATATACACCAACACATGATATACACCAACACCTGAAATATCCCAACACCTGATATACCCCAACACCTGATAAACCTCAACACCTGAAATACCTCAACAGCTGATATACCCCAACACCTGATATACCCTCAACACCTGATATATCCCCAACACCTGATATACCTCAACACCTGATATACCCCAACACCTGATACACCCCAACACATGATATATCGCCAAGACCTGATATACCACAACGCCTGATATATCCCCAACACCTGATATACCCCAACACCTGATATACCCCAACACCTGATATACCCCAACACCTGATATACCACAACACCTGATATAACCCAACACCTGATATATCCCAACACCTGATATAACCCAACACCTGATATAACCCAACACCTGATATACCCCCAACACCTGATATACCCGAACAGCTGATATACCCCTAACTCCTGATATACCGCAACACCTGATATAACCCAACTCCTGATTTTCCACAACACCTGATATAACCCAACACCTGATATACCCCAACACCTGATATAACCCAACACCTGATATAACCCAACACCTGATATATCCCAACAGCTGATATAACCGAACACCTGATATAACCCAATACCTGATATACCCCCAACACCTGATATACCCCAACACCTGATATACCCCAACACCTGGGCAACACGGTGGCATAGTGATTAGCACTGGTGCCTCACAGCGCCAGGGACCCGGGTTCGAATCTGACCTCGGGTGAATGTCTGTGTGGAGTTTGCACATTCTCCCTGTGTCTGCGTGGGTTTCCTCCGGGTGCTCAGGTTTCCTCCCACAGTCCAAAAATGTGCGGGTTAGGTTGATTTGGCTATGATAAATTGACCCTTAGTGTTAGGGGGGGATTAAATATGTGGGGTTATGGGGATAGGTTGGGATATGTTAGGGGGAATTAAATACTTGGGGTTACGAGGGTAGGGTGGGATATGTGTACTGTGGGGATTAAAGCAGCGCCAGGGTACTGGATTTGGATGATCAGCCATGATCGTATTGAATGGTAGAGCAGGCTCGATGGGCCGAATGGCATACTCCTGCTCCTAGATTCTATGTCTATGTCAATAACCCAACACCTGATATACCCCCAACACCTGATATACCCCCAACACCTGATATACCGCAGCACCAGATATAACCCAACACCTGAAATACCCCCAACACCTGATATACCCCAACACCAGATATAACAAAACACCTGATATAACCCAACACCTGATATATCCCAACACCTGATATAACCCAACACCTGATGTACCCCCAACACCTGATATACCCCAACTCTTGATATACCCCAACTCCTGATATATCCCAACACTTGTTATACCACAACACCTGATATACCACAACACCTGAAATACACTAACACCTGATATACCACAACACCTGATACACCCCAACTCATGATATACCCCAACACCTGATATAAACCAACACCTGATATACCCCAACACCTGATATACACCAACTCCTGATATATCCCCAACATCTGATATACCCCAACACCTGAGATACCCCCAACACCTGATATACACCAACTCCTGATATATCCCCAACATCTGATATACCCCAACACCTGATATATCCCCCAAAACCTGATATACCCCAACACCTGATATAAACCAACACCTGATATACCACAACACCTGATGTACACCAACACCTGATATACCCCCAACACCTGATATACCCCAAAACCTGATATAACCCAACTCCTGATATACCCCAACACCTGATATACCCCAACACCTGATATACCCCCAACACCTGATATATCCCAAGACCTGATATACCCCAACACCAGATATATCCCAACACCTGAAATATCCCAACACCTGATATACCCCAACACCTGATAAAACCAACACCTGAAATACCCCCAACACCTGATATACCCAAACACATGATATACCCCAACACCTGATATAACCCGAAACCTGATATACCCCGACACTGGATATACCCCAACACCTGATGTACCCCAACACCTGATATACCCCAACACCTGATATACCCCAACACCTGATATACTCCAACACCTGATATACCTCAACACCTGATATACCCAACACCTGATATACCCAACACCTGATATACCCCAACACCTGATATACCCAACACCTGATATACCCCAACACCTGATATACCCAACACCTGATATACCCCAACACATGATATACACCAACACCTGATATACCGCAACACCTGATATATCCCAACACCTGATATACCCCAACACCTGATATACCCAACACCTGATATACCCAACACCTGATATACCCCAACACCTGATATACCCAACACCTGATATACCCAACACCTGATATACCCAACACCTGATATACCCAACACCTGATATACCCAACACCTGATATACCCAACACCTGATATACCCAACACCTGATATACCCCAACACCTGATATACCCCAACACCTGATATACCCCAACACCTGATATACCCCAACACCTGATATACCCCAACACCTGATATACCCCAACACCTGATATATCCCAACACCTGATATACCCCAACACCTGATATATCCCCAACACATGATATAGCCCAATTCCTGATATATCCCAACACCTGATATATCCCCAACACCTGACATACCCCAACACCTGATATACACCAACACCTGATATATCACCAACACCTGACATACCCCAACACCTGATATACGCCGAACACCTGATATATCACCAACACCTGACATACCCAACACCCGATATACCTCAACACCTGATATACCACAAAACCTGATATATCCCAACACCTGATATACCCCAAAAACTGATATAACCCAACACCTGATATACCCCAACACCTGATATACCCCCAACACCTGATATAACCCAACACCTGATATACCCCAAAACCTGATATACCCCCAACACCTGATATAACCCAACACCTGATATACTCCAACACCTGATATACACCCAACACATGATATATCACATCACCTGTTATATCCCAACACCTGATATACCCCAACACCTGATATACCTCAACACCTGATATAAACCAACACCTGATATACCCCAACACCTAATATAGCTCAACACCTGATATATCCCAACACCTGATAAACCCCAACACCTGATATACACAACACCTGATATACCACAACACATGATATACACCATCACCTGATATACACCAACACCTGATATGTCCCAACACCTGATATACCCCAACAGCTGATATACACCAACACCTGATATAACACAACACGTGATATATCCCAACACCTGATATACCACAACACATGATATACACCAACACCTGATATACCTCAACACCTAATATAACCCCAACACCTGATATAACCCAACACCTGATATACACCAACACCTGATATAACCCAACACCTGATATATCCCAACACCTGATATACCCCAACACCTGATATACCCCAACACCTGATATACACCCAACACCTGATATACCCCCAACACCTGATATACCGCAACACCTGATATAACCCAACACCTGATATAACCCAACACCTGACATACCCCAACACCTGATATAATCCAACACCTGATATACCCAACACCTGATATACCCAACACCTGATTAACCCAACACCTGATATACCCAACACCTGATATACCCCAACACCTGATATACCCCAACACCTGCTATACCCCAACACCTGATATACCCCAACACCTGATATACCCAAACACCTTATATACCCCAACACCTGATATATCCCAACACCTGATATACCCAACACCTGATATATCCCAACACCTGATATACCCCAACACCTGATATACCCCAACACCTGATATACCCCAACACCTGATATACCCAACACCTGATATAACCCAAAACCTGATATACCCAACACCTGATATAACCCAACACCTGATATACCCCAACACCTGATATACCCCAACACCTGATATACCCCAACACCTGATGTACCACAACACCTGATATACATCCAACATCTGATATACCCTGAACACCTGATATACCCCAACACATGATATACCCAACACCTGATATACCCCAACGCCTGATATACCCCAACACCTGATATACCCCAACACCTGATATACCCAACACCTGATATACCCCAACACCTGATATATCCCAACACCTGATATACCCCAACACCTGATATACCCCAACACCTGATATACCCCAACACCTGATATACCCCAACACCTGATATACCCCAACACCTGATATACCCCAACACCTGATATACCCCAACACCTGATATACCCCAACACCTGATATACCCCAACACCTGATATACCCCAACACCTGATATACCCCAACACCTGATATACCCCAACACCTGATATACCCCAACACCTGATATACCCCAACACCTGATATACCCAACACCTGATATACCCAACACCTGATATACCCCAACACCTGATATAACCCAACACCTGATATACCCAACACCTGATATACCCCAACACCTGATATACCCAACACCTGATATACCCCAACACCTGATATACCCCAACACCTGATATACCCAACACCTGATATACACCAACACCTGATATAACCCAACACCTGATATATCCCAACACCTGATATACCCCAACACCTGATATACCCCAACACCTGATATACACCCAACACCTGATATACCCCCAACACCTGATATACAGCAACACCTGATATAACCCAACACCTGATATAACCCAACACCTGACATACCCCAACACCTGATATAATCCAACACCCGATATAACCCAACACCTGATATATCCCAACACCTGATGTAACCCAACACCTGACATAACCCAACACCTGATCTACCCCCAACACCTGATATATCACAACACCTGATATACCCCAACACCTGATATACCCCCAACACCTGATATACCGCAACATCTGATATAACCCAACACCTGATATATCCCAACACCTGATATACCCCAACACCTGATATACACAACACCTGATATACCACAACACATGATATACACCATCACCTGATATACACCAACACCTGATATGTCCCAACACCTGATATACCCCAACAGCTGACATACACCAACACCTGATATAACACAACACGTGATATATACCAACACCTGATATACCACAACACATGATATACACCAACACCTGATATACCTCAACACCTAATATAACCCCAACACCTGATATAACCCAACACCTGATATACACCAACAACTGATATAACCCAACACCTGATATATCCCAACACCTGATATACCCCAACACCTGATATACCCCAACACCTGATATACACCCAACACCTGATATACCCCCAACACCTGATATACAGCAACACCTGATATAACCCAACACCTGATATAACCCAACACCTGACATACCCCAACACCTGATATAATCCAACACCCGATATAACCCAACACCTGATATATCCCAACACCTGATGTAACCCAACACCTGACATAACCCAACACCTGATCTACCCCCAACACCTGATATATCACAACACCTGATATACCCCAACACCTGATATACCCCCAACACCTGATATACCCAACACCTGATATACCCAACACCTGATATACCCAACACCTGATATACCCAACACCTGATATACCCAACACCTGATATACCCCAACACCTGATATACCCCAACACCTGATATACCCCAACACCTGATATATCCCAACACCTGATATACCCAACACCTGATATATCCCAACACCTGATATACCCAACACCTGATATATCCCAACACCTGATATACCCCAACACCTGATATATCCCAACACCTGATATACCCAACACCTGATAAAACCCAACACCTGATATACCCAACACCTGATATACCCCAACACCTGATATACCCCAACACCTGATATACCCAACACCTGATATACCCAACACCTGATATACCCAACACCTGATATACCCCAACACCTGATATACCCCAACTCCTGATATATCCCAACACCTGATATACCCCAACACCTGATATACCCCAACACCTGATATACCCCAACACCTGATATACCCCAACACCTGATATACCCAACACCTGATATACCCCAACACCTGATATACCCAACACCTGATATACCCCAACACCTGATATACCCAACACCTGATATACCCCAACACCTGATATACCCCAACACCTGATATACCCAACACCTGATATACCCCAACACCTGATATACCCCAACACCTGATATACCCCAACACCTGATATACCCCAACACCTGATATACCCCAACACCTGATATACCCCAACACCTGATATACCCCAACACCTGATATACCCAACACCTGATATACCCCAACACCTGATATACCCAACACCTGATATACCCAACACCTGATATACCCCAACACCTGATATACCCAACACCTGATATACCCCAACACCTGATATACCCAACACCTGATATACCCAACACCTGATATACCCCAACACCTGATATAACCCAACACCTGATATACCCCAACACCTGATATACCCAACACCTGATATACCCCAACACCTGATATATCCCAACAGCTGATATAACCGAACACCTGATATAACCCAATACCTGATATACCCCCAACACCTGATATACCCCAACACCTGATATACCCCAACACCTGGGCAACACGGTGGCATAGTGATTAGCACTGGTGCCTCACAGCGCCAGGGACCCGGGTTCGAATCTGACCTCGGGTGAATGTCTGTGTGGAGTTTGCACATTCTCCCTGTGTCTGCGTGGGTTTCCTCCAGGTGCTCAGGTTTCCTCCCACAGTCCAAAAATGTGCGGGTTAGGTTGATTTGGCTATGATAAATTGACCCTTAGTGTTAGGGGGGGATTAAATATGTGGGGTTATGGGGATAGGTTGGGATATGTTAGGGGGAATTAAATACTTGGGGTTACGAGGGTAGGGTGGGATATGTGTACTGTGGGGATTAAAGCAGCGCCAGGGACCTGGATTTGGATGATCAGCCATGATCGTATTGAATGGTAGAGCAGGCTCGATGGGCCGAATGGCATACTCCTGCTCCTAGATTCTATGTCTATGTCAATAACCCAACACCTGATATACCCCCAACACCTGATATACCCCCAACACCTGATATACCGCAGCACCAGATATAACCCAACACCTGAAATACCCCCAACACCTGATATACCCCAACACCTGATATAACCCAACACCTGATGTACCCCCAACACCTGATATACCCCAACTCTTGATATACCCCAACTCCTGATATATCCCAACACTTGTTATACCACAACACCTGATATACCCCAACACCTGAAATACACTAACACCTGATATACCACAACACCTGATACACCCCAACTCATGATATACCCCAACACCTGATATAAACCAACACCTGATATACCCCAACACCTGAGATACCCCCAACACCTGATATACACAAACTCCTGATATATCCCCAACATCTGATATACCCCAACACCTGATATATCCCCCAAAACCTGATATACCCCAACACCTGATATAAACCAACACCTGATATACCACAACACCTGATGTACACCAACACCTGATATACCCCCAACACCTGATATACCCCCAACACCTGATATACCCCAAAACCTGATATAACCCAACTCCTGATATACCCCAACACCTGATATACCCCAACACCTGATATACCCCCAACACCTGATATATCCCAAGACCTGATATACCCCAACACCAGATATATCCCAACATCTGATATACCCCAACACCTGATACACCCCAACACCTGATATACCACAACACATGATATACACCAACACCTGAAATATCCCAACACCTGATATACCCCAACACCTGATAAAACCAACACCTGAAATACCCCCAACACCTGATATACCCAAACACATGATATACCCCAACACCTGATATAACCCGAAACCTGATATACCCCGACACTGGATATACCCCCAACACCTGATGTACCCCAACACCTGATATACCCCCAACACTTGATATACCCCCAACACCTGATATACCACAACACCTGATATACTCCAACACCTGATATACCTCAACACCTGATATACCGCAACACCTGAAATACCTCAACACCTGATATACCCCAACAACTGATATACACCAACACCTGATATAACACAACACGTGATATATATCAACACCTGATATACCACAACACATGATATACACCAACACCTGATATAACTCAACACCTGATATATCCCAACACCTGATATACCCCAACACCTGATATAACTCAACACCTGATATATCCCAACACCTGATATACCCCAACACCAGATATACCTCAACACCTGAAATACCTCAACACCGGATATACCTCAACACCTGAAATACCTCAACACCTGATATACCTCAACACCTGATAAACCTCAACACCTGAAATACCTCAACAGCTGATATACCCCAACACCTGATATACCCTCAACACCTGATATATCCCCAACACCTGATATACCTCAACACCTGATATACCCCAACACCTGATACACCCCAACACATGATATATCGCCAAGACCTGATATACCACAACGCCTGATATATCCCCAACACCTGATATAGCCCAATTCCTGATATATCCCAACACCTGATATATCCCCAAAACCTGACATACCCCAACACCTGATATGCACCAACACCTGATATATCACCAACACCTGACATACCCCAACACCTGATATACGCCGAACACCTGATATATCACCAACAGCTGACATACCCAACACCCGATATACCTCAACACCTGATATACCACAAAACCTGATATATCCCAACACCTGATATACCCCAAAAACTGATATAACCCAACACCTGATATACCCCAACACCTGATATACCCCCAACACCTGATATACCCCAAAACCTGATATACCCCAACACCTGATATAACCCAACACCTGATATACTCCAACACCTGATATACACCCAACACATGATATATCACATCACCTGTTATATCCCAACACCTGATATACCCCAACACCTGATATACCTCAACACCTAATATAAACCAACACCTGATATACCCCAACACCTAATATAGCTCAACACCTGATATATCCCAACACCTGATATACCCCAACACCTGATATACACAACACCTGATATACCACAACACATGATATACACCATCACCTGATATACACCAACACCTGATATGTCCCAACACCTGATATACCCCCAACACCTGATATACCGCAACACCTGATATAACCCAACACCTGATATAACCCAACACCTGATATACCACAACACCTGATATAACCCAACACCTGATATAACCCAACACCTGATATAACCCAACACCTGATATACCCCAACACCTGATATATCACAACACCTGATATACCCCAACACCTGATATACCCAACACCTGATATACCCCAACACCTGATATACCCCAACACCTGATATACCCCAACACCTGATATACCCCAACACCTGATATACCACAACACCTGATATAACCCAACACCTGATATATCCCAACACCTGATATAACCCAACACCTGATATACCCAACACCTGATATACACCAACACCTGATATACCCCAACACCTGATATACCTCAACTCCTGATATACCCCAACACCTGATATACCCCAACACCTGATATACCCCAACACCTGATGATAACCCAACACCTGATATACCCCAACACCTGATAGTACCCCAACACCTGCTATACCCAACACCTGATATACACCAACACCTGACATACCCAACACCTGATAAACCCCAACACCTGACTATACCCAACACATGATGATTCCCCAACACCTGATATACCCAACACCTGATTACCCAACTCTCAACATCCCTGATATAACCCAAAACCTGATATAACCCCAATGACTGAAATCCCAACCCTGATATACATACCCCAACACCTGATATACCCCAACACCTGATTTACCCCAACACCTGATATACCCCAACACCTGATATACCCAACATCCTGATATAACCCCAACACCTGATATACCCCAACACCTGATATACCCCAACACCTGATATACCCCAACACCTGATATACCCCAACACCTGAATATACCCCAACACCTGATATACCCCAACACCTGATATACCCCAGACTCCTGATATACCCCAACACCTGATATACCCCAACACCTGATATATCCCAACACCTGATATACCCCAACTCATGATATACCCCAAAACCTGATATAAACCAACACCTGATATACCCCAACACCTGAGATACCCCCAACACCTGATATACACAAACTCCTGATATATCCCCAACATCTGATATACCCCAACACCTGATATATCCCACAAAACCTGATATACCCCAACACCTGATATAAACCAACACCTGATATACCCCAACACCTGATATACCCCCAACACCTGATATATCCCAAGACCTGATATACCCCAACACCAGATATATCCCAACATCTGATATACCCCAACACCTGATACACCCCAACACCTGATATACCACAACACATGATATACACCAACACCTGAAATATCCCAACACCTGATATACCCCAACACCTGATAAAACCAACACCTGAAATACCCCCAACACCTGATATACCCAAACACATGATATACCCCAACACCTGATATAACCCGAAACCTGATATACCCCGACACTGGATATACCCCCAACACCTGATGTACCCCAACACCTGATATACCCCCAACACTTGATATACCCCCAACACCTGATATACCACAACACCTGATATACTCCAACACCTGATATACCTCAACACCTGATATACCGCAACACCTGAAATACCTCAACACCTGATATACCCCAACAACTGATATACACCAACACCTGATATAACACAACACGTGATATATATCAACACCTGATATACCACAACACATGATATACACCAACACCTGATATAACTCAACACCTGATATATCCCAACACCTGATATACCCCAACACCTGATATAACTCAACACCTGATATATCCCAACACCTGATATACCCCAACACCAGATATACCTCAACACCTGAAATACCTCAACACCGGATATACCTCAACACCTGAAATACCTCAACACCTGATATACCTCAACACCTGATAAACCTCAACACCTGAAATACCTCAACAGCTGATATACCCCAACACCTGATATACCCTCAACACCTGATATATCCCCAACACCTGATATACCTCAACACCTGATATACCCCAACACCTGATACACCCCAACACATGATATATCGCCAAGACCTGATATACCACAACGCCTGATATATCCCCAACACCTGATATAGCCCAATTCCTGATATATCCCAACACCTGATATATCCCCAAAACCTGACATACCCCAACACCTGATATACACCAACACCTGATATATCACCAACACCTGACATACCCCAACACCTGATATACGCCGAACACCTGATATATCACCAACAGCTGACATACCCAACACCCGATATACCTCAACACCTGATATACCACAAAACCTGATATATCCCAACACCTGATATACCCCAAAAACTGATATAACCCAACACCTGATATACCCCAACACCTGATATACCCCCAACACCTGATATACCCCAAAACCTGATATACCCCCAACACCTGATATAACCCAACACCTGATATACTCCAACACCTGATATACACCCAACACATGATATATCACATCACCTGATATACCCCAACACCTGATATACCCCAACACCTGATATACCCAACACCTGATATACCCAACACCTGATATACCCCAACACCTGATATAGCCCAACACCTGATATACCCAACACCTGATATACCCCAACACCTGATATACCCCAACACCTGATATACCCCAACACCTGATATACCCCAACACCTGATATACCCAACACCTGATATACCCCAACACCTGATATACCCCAACACCTGATATACCCCAACACCTGATATAACCCAACACCTGATATACCCAACACCTGATATACCCAACACCTGATATACCCCAACACCTGATATACCCCAACACCTGATATACCCCAACACCTGATATACCCCAACACCTGATATATCCCAACACCTGATATACCCAACACCTGATATATCCCAACACCTGATATACCCCAACACCTGATATACCCCAACACCTGATATACCCCAACACCTGATATACCCCAACACCTGATATACCGCAACACCTGATATAACCCAACACCTGATATAACCCAACACCTGACATACCCCAACACCTGATATAATCCAACACCTGATATAACCCAACACCTGATATATCCCAACACCTGATGTAACCCAACACCTGACATAACCCAACACCTGATCTACCCCCAACACCTGATATATCACAACACCTGATATACCCCAACACCTGATATACCCCAACACCTGATATACCCCCAACACCTGATATACCGCAACATCTGATATAACCCAACACCTGATATATCCCAACACCTGATATAACCCAACACCTGATATAACCCAACACCCGATATACCCCCAACACCTGATATACCCCAACAGCTGATATACCCCAATTCCTGATATACCGCAACACCTGATATAACCCAAATCCTGATATATCCCAACACCTGATATAACCCAACACCTGATGTAACCCAACACCTGATATACCCCAACTCCAGATATATCCCAACAGCTGATATACCACAACACCTGATATAACCCAACACCTGATATACACCAACACCTGATATATCCCCAACACCTGATATACCCAACACCTGATATACCCCAACACCTGATATACCCCAACACCTGATATACCCAACACCTGATATACCCAACACCTGATATACCCCAACACCTGATATATCCCAACACCTGATATACCCCAACACCTGATATACCCCAACACCTGATATACCCCAACACCTGATATACCCCAACACCTGATATACCCAACACCTGATATACCCCAACACCTGATATACCCCAACACCTGATATACCCAACACCTGATATACCCCAACACCTGATATACCCCAACACCTGATATACCCAACACCTGATATACCCAACACCTGATATACCCCAACACCTGATATACCCCAACACCTGATATACCCAACACCTGATATACCCCAACACCTGATATACCCCAACACCTGATATACCCCAACACCTGATATACCCCAACAGCTGACATACACCAACACCTGATATAACACAACACGTGATATATACCAACACCTGATATACCACAACACATGATATACACCAACACCTGATATACCTCAACACCTAATATAACCCCAACACCTGATATAACCCAACACCTGATATACACCAACACCTGATATAACCCAACACCTGATATATCCCAACACCTGATATACCCCAACACCTGATATACCCCAACACCTGATATACACCCAACACCTGATATACCCCCAACACCTGATATACAGCAACACCTGATATAACCCAACACCTGATATAACCCAACACCTGACATACCCCAACACCTGATATAATCCAACACCTGATATAACCCAACACCTGATATATCCCAACACCTGATGTAACCCAACACCTGACATAACCCAACACCTGATCTACCCCCAACACCTGATATATCACAACACCTGATATACCCCAACACCTGATATACCCCCAACACCTGATATACCGCAACATCTGATATAACCCAACACCTGATATATCCCAACACCTGATATACCCAACACCTGATATACCCAACACCTGATATACCCCAACACCTGATATACCCCAACACTGATATACCCCAACTCCTGATATACCCAACACCTGATATATCCCAACTCCTGATATATCCCAACACCTGATATAACCCAACACCTGATATAACCCAACACCTGATATACCCCAACTCCTGATATATCCCAACACCTGATATACCCAACACCTGATATACCCCAACACCTGATATACCCCAACACCTGATATACCCCAACACCTGATATACACCAACACCTGATATAGCCCAACACCTGATATATCCCAACACCTGATATACCCAACACCTGATATAACCCAACACCTGATATACCCCAACTCCTGATATATCCCAACACCTGATATACCCCAACACCTGATATACCCCAACACCTGATATACCCCAACACCTGATATACCCCAACACCTGATATACCCCAAACCTGATATACCCCAACACCTGATATACCCCAACACCCTGATATACCCCAACACCTGATATACCCCAACACCTGATATACCCCAACACCTGATATACCCCAACACCTGATATACCCCAACACCTGATATACCCCAACACCTGATATACCCCAACACCTGATATACCCCAACACCTGATATACCCAAACACCTGATATACCCAACACATGATATACCCCAACACCTGATATACCCCAACACCTGATATATCCCAACACCTGATATACCCAACACCTGATATATCCCAACACCTGATATACCCCAACACCTGATAATCCCCAACACCTGTTATATCCCCAACACCTCTGATATACCCAAACACACTGATATACACCAAAACTGAACCATAGCCCAACACCTGAATAACCCAACACCTGATATACCTCCAACACCTGATATTACCCAAACACCTGATATAGCCCAACACCTGATATACACCAACACTGATATACACCAACACCTGATATACCCCCAACACCTGATATACCCCACACCTGATATACCCCAACACCTGATATACCCAACACCTGATATACCCCAACTCCTGATATACCCAACACCTGATATATCCCAACACCTGATATACCCCAACACCTGATATACCCCAACACCTGATATACCCAACACCTGATATACCCAACACCTGATATACCCCAACACATGATATACCCCAACACCTGATATACCCAACACCTGATATACCCCAACACCTGATATACCCCAACACCTGATATACACCAACTCCTGATATACCCCAACACTGATATACCCCAACACCTGATATACCCCAACACCTGATATACCCCAACACCTGATATACCCAACACCTGATATACCCCAACACCTGATATACCCAACACCTGATATACCCCAACACCTGATATACCCCAACACCTGATATACCCCAACACCTGATATAACCCAACACCTGATATACCCCAACACCTGATATACCCCAACACCTGATATACCCCAACACCTGATATATCCCAACACCTGATATACCCCAACACCTGATATACCCAACACCTGATATACCCCAACACCTGATATACCCCAACACCTGATATACCCCAACACCTGATATACCCCAACACCTGATATATCCCAACACCTGATATACCCCAACACCTGATATAACCAACACCTGATATACCCCAACACCTGATATACCCAACACCTGATATACCCCAACACCTGATATAACCCAACACCTGATATACCCAGACACTGATATACCCCCAACACCTGATATACCCCAACACCTGATATACCCCAACACCTGATATACTCCAACACCTGATATACACCCAACACATGATATATCACATCACCTGTTATATCCCAACACCTGATATACCCCAACACCTGATATACCTCAACACCTGATATAAACCAACACCTGATATACCCCAACACCTAATATAGCTCAACACCTGATATATCCCAAGCACCTGATATACCCCAACACCTGATATACACAACACCTGATATACCACAACACATGATATACACCATCACCTGATATACACCAACACCTGATATGTCCCAACACCTGATATACCCCAACAGCTGATATACACCAACACCTGATATAACACAACACGTGATATATACCAACACCTGATATACCACAACACATGATATACACCAACACCTGATATACCTCAACACCTAATATAACCCCAACACCTGATATAACCCAACACCTGATATACACCAACACCTGATATAACCCAACACCTGATATATCCCAACACCTGATATACCCCAACACCTGATATACCCCAACACCTGATATACACCCAACACCTGATATACCCCAACACCTGATATACCCAACACCTGATATAACCCAACACCTGATATACCCCAACACCTGATATACCCAACACCTGATATAGCCCAACACCTGATATATCCCAACACCTGATATACCCAACACCTGATATAACCCAACACCTGATATACCCCAACACCTGATATATCCCAACACCTGATATACCCCAACACCTGATATACCCCAACACCTGATATACCCCCAACACCTGATATACCGCAACATCTGATATAACCCAACACCTGATATACCCAACACCTGATATAACCCAACACCTGATATAACCCAACACCTGATATACCCCAACACCTGATATACCCCAACACCTGATATACCCCAATTCCTGATATACCGCAACACCTGATATAACCCAAATCCTGATATATCCCAACACCTGATATAACCCAACACCTGATGTAACCCAACACCTGATATACCCCAACTCCAGATATATCCCAACAGCTGATATACCACAACACCTGATATAACCCAACACCTGATATACACCAACACCTGATATACCACAACACATGATATACACCAACACCTGATAAACCCAACACCTGATATATCCCAACACCTGATATAACCCAACACCTGATATAACCCAAAACCTGATATACCCCAACGCCTGATATATCCCAACACCTGATATACCCCAACACCTGATATACCCCAACACCTGATATACCCCAACACCTGATATACCCCCAACACCTGATATACCGCAACACCTGATATAACCCAACACCTGATATACCCCAACACCTGATATACCTCAACACCTAATATAACCCAACACCTGATATACCCCAACACCTAATATAGCTCAACACCTGATATATCCCAACACCTGATATACCCCAACACCTGATATACACAACACCTGATATACCACAACACATGATATACACCATCACCTGATATACACCAACACCTGATATGTCCCAACACCTGATATACCCCAACAGCTGACATACACCAACACCTGATATAACACAACACGTGATATACCCAACACCTGATATACCACAACACATGATATACACCAACACCTGATATACCTCAACACCTAATATAACCCCAACACCTGATATAACCCAACACCTGATATACACCAACACCTGATATAACCCAACACCTGATATATCCCAACACCTGATATACCCCAACACCTGATATACCCCAACACCTGATATACACCCAACACCTGATATACCCCAACACCTGATATACAGCAACACCTGATATAACCCAACACCTGATATAACCCAACACCTGACATACCCCAACACCTGATATAATCCAACACCTGATATAACCCAACACCTGATATATCCCAACACCTGATGTAACCCAACACCTGACATAACCCAACACCTGATCTACCCCCAACACCTGATATATCACAACACCTGATATACCCCAACACCTGATATACCCCCAACACCTGATATACCGCAACATCTGATATAACCCAACACCTGATATATCCCAACACCTGATATAACCCAACACCTGATATAACCCAACACCCGATATACCCCCAACACCTGATATACCCCAACAGCTGATATACCCCCAATTCCTGATATACCGCAACACCTGATATAACCCAAATCCTGATATATCCCAACACCTGATATAACCCAACACCTGATATAACCCAACACCTGATATACCCCAACTCCAGATATATCCCAACAGCTGATATACCACAGCACCTGATATAACCCAACACCTGATATACCCCAACACCTGATATACCCCAACACCTGATATACCCCAACACCTGATATACCCCAACACCTGATATACCCCAACACCTGATATACCCCAACACCTGATATACCCCAACACCTGATATACCCCAACACCTGATATACCCCAACACCTGATATACCCCAACACCTGATATACCCCAACACCTGATATACCCCAACACCTGATATACCCCAACACCTGATATACCCCAACACCTGATATACCCCAACACCTGATATACCCCAACACCTGATATACCCCAACACCTGATATACCCCAACACCTGATATACCCAACACCTGATATACCCTGAACACCTGATATACCCCAACACCTGATATACCCAACACCTGATATACCCCAACACCTGATATACCCCAACACCTGATATACCCCAACACCTGATATACCCCAACACCTGATATACCCAACACCTGATATACCCAACACCTGATATACCCCACCTGATACCACACTGATATACCCAACACCTGATATACCCCAACACCTGATATACCCCAACACCTGATATACCCCAACACCTGATATACCCCAACACCTGATATACCCAACACCTGATATACTCCAACACATGATATACCCTGAACACCTGATATACCCCAACACATGATATACCCAACACCTGATATACCCCAACACCTGATATACACCAACACCTGATATACCCCAACACATGATATACCCCAACACCTGATATACCCAAACTCCTGATATACCCAACACCTGATATACCCAACACCTGATATACCCAACACCTGATATACCCCAACTCCTGCTATAACCCAACACCGATAAATCCCAACTCCTGAATAGCACCAACTACCTGATATACCCAACACCTGGAATATACCCCAACACCTCCACAGTCCAAAAATGTGCGGGTTAGGTTGATTTGGCTATGATAAATTGACCCTTAGTGTTAGGGGGGGATTAAATATGTGGGGTTATGGGGATAGGTTGGGATATGTTAGGGGGAATTAAATACTTGGGGTTACGAGGGTAGGGTGGGATATGTGTACTGTGGGGATTAAAGCAGCGCCAGGGTACTGGATTTGGATGATCAGCCATGATCGTATTGAATGGTAGAGCAGGCTCGATGGGCCGAATGGCATACTCCTGCTCCTAGATTCTATGTCTATGTCAATAACCCAACACCTGATATACCCCCAACACCTGATATACCCCCAACACCTGATATACCGCAGCACCAGATATAACCCAACACCTGAAATACCCCCAACACCTGATATACCCCAACACCTGATATAACCCAACACCTGATGTACCCCCAACACCTGATATACCCCAACTCTTGATATACCCCAACTCCTGATATATCCCAACACTTGTTATACCACAACACCTGATATACCCCAACACCTGATATACCCAACACCTGATATACCCCAACACCTGATATACCCCAACACCTGATATACCCCAACACCTGATATAACCCAACACCTGATATACCCCAACACCTGATATACCCCAACACCTGATATACCCCAACTCCTGATATACCCCAACACCTGATATACCCCAACACCTGATATACCCCAAAACCTGATATACCCCAACACCTGATATACCCAACACCTGATATACCACAACACCTGATATACCCCAACACCTGATATACCCCAACACCTGATATACCCCAACACCTGATATACCCCAACACCTGATATACCCCAACTCCTGATATACCCCAACACCTGATATACCCCAACACCTGATATACCCCAACACCTGATATACCCCAACACCTGATATACCCCAACACCTGATATATCCCAACACCTGATATACCCCAACACCTGATATACCCCAACACCTGATATACCCCAACACCTGATATACCCCAACACCTGATATACCCCAACACCTGATATACCCCAACACCTGATATACCCAACACCTGATATACCCCAACACCTGATATACCCAACACCTGATATACCCCAACACCTGATATACCCCAACACCTGATATACCCCAACACCTGATATACCCCAACACCTGATATACCCAACACCTGATATACCCCAACACCTGATATACCCAACACCTGATATACCCCAACACCTGATATACCCAACACCTGATATACCCAACACCTGATATACCCCAACACCTGATATACCCAACACCTGATATATTCCAACACCTGATATACCCCAACACCTGATATACCCAACACCTGATATATTCCAACACCTGATATACCCAACACCTGATATACCCAACACCTGATATACCCCAACACCTGATATACCCCAACACCTGATATACCCAACACCTGATATACCCAACACCTGATATACCCCAACACCTGATATACCCCAACACCTGATATACCCCAACACCTGATATACCCAACACCTGATATACCCCAACACCTGATATACCCCAACACCTGATATACCCCAACACCTGATATACCCCAACACCTGATATACCCCAACACCTGATATACCCCAACACCTGATATACCCCAACACCTGATATACCCAACACCTGATATACCCCAACACCTGATATACCCCAACACCTGATATACCCCAACACCTGATATACCCAACACCTGATATACCCCAACACCTGATATACCCAACACCTGATATATTCCAACACCTGATATACCCCAACACCTGATATACCCAACACCTGATATATTCCAACACCTGATATACCCCAACACCTGATATACCCAACACCTGATATATTCCAACACCTGATATACCCAACACCTGATATACCCAACACCTGATATACCCCAACACCTGATATACCCCAACACCTGATATACCCAACACCTGATATACCCCAACACCTGATATACCCAACACCTGATATACCCCAACACCTGATATACCCCAACACCTGATATACCCCCAACACCTGATATACCCCAACACCTGATATACCCCAACACCTGATATACCCCAACACCTGATATAACCCAAATCCTGATATATCCCAACACCTGATATACCCAACACCTGATATATCCCAGCACCTGATATACCCCAACTCCTGATATATCCCAACACCTGATATACCCCAACACCTGATATAACCCAACACCTGATATACCCCAACACCTGATATACCCCAACACCTGATATACACCAACACCTGATATACCCAACACCTGATATATCCCAACACCTGATATAACCCAACACCTGATATAACCCAACACCTGATATACCCCAACAACCTGATATACCCCAACACCTGATATACCCCAACACCTGATATACCCCAACACCTGATATACCCCAACACCTGATATACCCCAACACCTGATATACCCAACACCTGATATACCCAACACCTGATATACCCCAACACCTGATATACCCCAACACCTGATATACCCCAACACCTGATATACCCCAACACCTGATATACCCAACACCTGATATATCCCAACACCTGATATACCCCAACACCTGATATACCCAACACCTGATATACCACAACACCTGATATACCCCAACACCTGATATACCCCAACACCTGATATTCCCAACACCTGATATACCCCAACACCTGATATACCCCAACACCTGATATACCCCAACACCTGATATACCCAACACCTGATATACCCCAACACCTGATATACCCCAACACCTGATATACCCAACACCTGATATACCCCAACACCTGATATAACCCAACACCTGATATACCCAACACCTGATATACCCCAACACCTGATATATCCCAACACCTGATATACCCCAACACCTGATATACCCCAACACCTGATATACCCCAACACCTGATATACCCCAACACCTGATATACCCAACACCTGATATACCCCAACACCTGATATACCCCAACACCTGATATACCCCAACACCTGATATACCCAACACCTGATATACCCCAACACCTGATATACCCCAACACCTGATATACCCAACACCTGATATACCCAACACCTGATATACCCCAACACCTGATATACCCCAACACCTGATATACCCCAACACCTGATATACCCCAACACCTGATATACCCAACACCTGATATACCCCAACACCTGATATACCCCAACACCTGATATACCCCAACACCTGATATACCCCAACACCTGATATACCCCAACACCTGATATACCCCAACACCTGATATACCCCAACACCTGATATACCCAACACCTGATATACCCAACACCTGATATACCCCAACACCTGATATACCCAACACCTGATATACCCCAACACCTGATATACCCCAACACCTGATATACCCAACACCTGATATACCCCAACACCTGATATACCCCAACACCTGATATACCCCAACACCTGATATACCCCAACACCTGATATACCCCAACACCTGATATACCCCAACACCTGATATACCCAACACCTGATATACCCAACACCTGATATACCCCAACACCTGATATACCCCAACACCTGATATACCCCAACACCTGATATACCCCAACACCTGATATACCCCAACACCTGATATACCCCAACACCTGATATACCCCAACACCTGATATACCCAACACCTGATATACCCCAACACCTGATATACCCCAACACCTGATATACCCCAACACCTGATATACCCAACACCTGATATACCCCAACACCTGATATACCCCAACACCTGATATACCCCAACACCTGATATACCCCAACACCTGATATACCCCAACACCTGATATACCCCAACACCTGATATACCCCAACACCTGATATACCCCAACACCTGATATACCCAACACCTGATATACCCCAACACCTGATATACCCAACACCTGATATACCCAACACCTGATATAACCCAACACCTGATATAACCCAACACCTGATATACCCCAACACCTGATATACCCGAACAGCTGATATACCCCTAACTCCTGATATACCGCAACACCTGATATACCCCAACACCTGATTTTCCACAACACCTGATATAACCCAACACCTGATATACCCCAACACCTGATATAACCCAACACCTGATATAACCCAACACCTGATATATCCCAACAGCTGATATAACCGAACACCTGATATAACCCAATACCTGATATACCCCAACACCTGATATACCCCAACACCTGATATACCCCAACACCTGGGCAACACGGTGGCATAGTGATTAGCACTGGTGCCTCACAGCGCCAGGACCCGGGTTCGAATCTGACCTCGGGTGAATGTCTGTGTGGAGTTTGCACATTCTCCCTGTGTCTGCGTGGGTTTCCTCCGGGTGCTCAGGTTTCCTCCCACAGTCCAAAAATGTGCGGGTTAGGTTGATTTGGCTATGATAAATTGACCCTTAGTGTTAGGGGGGGATTAAATATGTGGGGATATGGGGATAGGTTGGGATATGTTAGGGGGAATTAAATACTTGGGGTACGAGGGTAGGGTGGGATATGTGTACTGTGGGGATTAAAGCAGCGCCAGGGTACTGGATTTGGATGATCAGCCATGATCGTATTGAATGGTAGAGCAGGCTCGATGGGCCGAATGGCATACTCCTGCTCCTAGATTCTATGTCTATGTCCAATAACCCAACACCTGATATCCCCAACACCTGATATACCCCCAACACCTGATATACCGCAGCACCAGATATAAGCCAACACCTGAAATACCCCCAACACCTGATATACCCCAACACCGATATAACCCAACACCTGATGTACCCCCAACACCTGATATACCCCAACTCTTGATATACCCCAACTCCTGATATATCCCAACACTTGTTATACCACAACACCTGATATACCCCAACACCTGAAATACACAACACCTGATATACCACAACACCTGATACACCCCAACTCATGATATACCCCAACACCTGATATAAACCAACACCTGATATACCCCAACACCTGAGATACCCCCAACACCTGATATACACAAACTCCTGATATATCCCCAACATCTGATATACCCCAACACCTGATATATCCCCCAAAACCTGATAACCCCAACACCTGATATAAATCAACAACAGATATACCACAACACCTGATGTACACCAACACCTGATATACCCCCAACACCTGATATACCCCCAACACCTGATATACCCCAAACCTGATATAACCCAACTCCTGATATACCCCAACACCTGATATACCCCCAACACCTGATATATCCCAAGACCTGATATACCCCAACACCAGATATATCCCAACACCTGATATACCCCAACACCTGATACACCCCAACACCTGATATACCACAACACATGATATACACCAACACCTGAAATATCCCAACACCTGATATACCCCAACACCTGATAAAACCAACACCTGAAATACCCCCAACACCTGATATACCCAAACACATGATATACCCCAACACCTGATATAACCCGAAACCTGATATACCCCGACACTGGATATACCCCCAACACCTGATGTACCCCAACACCTGATATACCCCCAACACTTGATATACCCCCAACACCTGATATACCACAACACCTGATATACTCCAACACCTGATATACCTCAACACCTGATATACCGCAACACCTGAAATACCTCAACACCTGATATACCCCAACAACTGATATACACCAACACCTGATATAACACAACACGTGATATATATCAACACCTGATATACCACAACACATGATATACACCAACACCTGATATAACTCAACACCTGATATATCCCAACACCTGATATACCCCAACACCTGATATAACTCAACACCTGATATATCCCAACACCTGATATACCCAACACCAGATATACCTCAACACCTGAAATACCTCAACACCGGATATACCTCAACACCTGAAATACCTCAACACCTGATATACCTCAACACCTGATAAACCTCAACACCTGAAATACCTCAACAGCTGATATACCCCAACACCTGATATACCCTCAACACCTGATATATCCCCAACACCTGATATACCTCAACACCTGATATACCCCAACACCTGATACACCCCAACACATGATATATCGCCAAGACCTGATATACCACAACGCCTGATATATCCCCAACACCTGATATAGCCCAATTCCTGATATATCCCAACACCTGATATATCCCCAAAACCTGACATACCCCAACACCTGATATAC
>JASTWF010000510.1:217521-270704 GCA_030390025.1 Squalus acanthias
CCCAACACCTGATATACCACAACACCTGTTATACCCCAACACCTGATATACTCCAACACATGATATACCCCAACACCTGATATACCCCAACACCTGATATATCCTGAACACCTGATATACCCAACACCTGATATACCTCAACACCTGATTTACCCCAACATCTGATATATCCCAACACCTGATATACCCCAACACCTGACATACCCTAACACCTGATATACCCCAACACATGATATACCCCAACACCTGATATACCCCAACACCTGATATACCCAAACACCTGATATACATCCATCATCTGATATACCCCAACACCTGATATACCTCAACACCTGATATAACCCAACGCCTGATGTACCCCAACACCTGCTATACCCCAACTCCTGATATAACCCAACACCTGATATAACCCAACACCTGATGTACCCCAACACCTGCTATACCCCAACACCTGATATACCCCAACACCTGATATAACCCAACACCTGATATACCCCAACACCTGATATACCCCAACTCCTGATGTATCCCAACACCTGATATAACCCAACACCTGATGTACCCCAACACCTGCTATACCCCAACTCCTGATATATCCCAACACCTGATATACCCCAACACCTGAGATACCCCAACTCCTGATATACCCCAACACCTGATATACCCCAACACCTGATATACCTCAACACCTGTTTTACCCCAACACCTGATATACCCCAACACCTGATATACCACAACACCTGTTATACCCCAACACCTGATATACCCCAACACATGATATACCCCAACACCTGATATACCCCAACACCTGATATAACCTGAATACCTGATATACCCCAACACATGATATACCCAACACCTGATATACCTCAACACCTGATTTAACCCAACATCTGATATATCCCAACACCTGATATACCCCAACACATGATATACACCAAAACCTGATATACCCCAACACCTGATATACCCCCAACACCTGATATACCCCAACACCTGATATAACCCAACACCTGATGTACCCCAACTCCTGACATATCCCAACAACTGATATAACCCAACACCTGATACACCCCAACACCTGATGTACCCCAACACCTGAAAAAACCCAACACCTGATATACCCCAACACCTGATATAACCCAACACCTGATATATCCCAACACCTGATATATCCCACCACCTGATATACCCCAACACCTGATATATCCCAACACATGATATATCCCAACACCTGATATATCCCAACACCTGATATACATCCAACACCTGATATATCCCAACACCTGATATATCCCAACATCTGATATACATCCAACACCTGATATATCCCAACACCTGATATACCCCAGCACATGATATATCCCCAACACCTGATATACCACAACAGCTGATATACCGCAGCACATGATATATCCCCAACACCTGATATACCCCAACACCTGATATACACCAAAACCTGATATACATCCAACACCTAATATATCCCAACTCCTGATATACCTCAACATCTGATATACCCCAACACCTGCAATACCCCAACACCTGCTATACCCCAACTCCTGATATATCCCAACACCTGATATATCCCACCTGATATACCCCAACACCTGATATACCCCGACACCTGATATATCCCAACACCTGATATACCCCAACACCTGCTATACCCCAACACCTGATATACCCCCAACACATGATATACCCCAACACATGATATACCCCAACACCTGATATACCCCAACACCTGATATACCCCAACACCTGATATACCCCAACACCTGCTATACCCCAACACATGATATACCCCAACACCTGATATACCCGAACACCTGATATACCCCAACACCTGATATACCCCAACACCTGCTATACCCCAACACCTGATATACCCCAAAACCAGATATACCCCAACACCTGATATACCCCAACACCTGATATACCCCAAAACCAGATATACCCCAACACCTGAAAAAACCCAACACCTGATATACCCCAACACCTGATATACCCCAACACCTGATATAACCCAACTCCTGATATAACCCAACACCTGATATACCCCAACACCTACTATACCCCAACACCTGAAAAAACCCAACACCTGATATACCCCAACATCTACTATACCCCAACACCTGCTATACCCCAAATCCTGATATACCGCAACACCTGATATACCCAGCACCTGATATACCCCAACACCAGATATACCCAACACCTGATATATTCCAACACCTGATATACCGCAACACCTGATATACACCAACACCTGATATACCCCAACACATGATATACCCCAACACCTGATATACCCCAGCACCTGCTTTACCCCAACACCTGATATACCCCAACTCCTGATATATCCCAACACCATATATACCTCAACACCTGATATACCCCTACACCTGATATACCCCAACAACTGATATACCCCAACACCTGATATGCCCCAACACCTGATATACCCCAACACCTGCTATACCCCAACTCCTGATATACCCCAACAACTGAAATACCCCAACAACTGATATACCCCAACACCTGCTGTACCCCAACTCCTGATATACCCCAACATCTGATATACCCCAACACCTGCTAGTCCTACACTGCTGATATATCCCAACACCTGATATACCCCAACACCTGCTGTTCCCCAACTCCTGAAATATCCCAACACCTGATATACCCCAACTCCTGATATATCCCAATACCTGACATACCCCATCAACTGATATACCCCAACACCTGCTATACCCCAACTCCTGATATACCCCACCAACTGATATACCCCTACAACTGATATACCCCCAATACCTGTTATACCCCAACACCTGATATACCCCAACACCTGATATAACCCAACACCTGATGTACCCCAACACCTGATATACCTCAACTCCTGATGTACCCCAACACCTGATATACCCCAACACCAGATATACCCCAACACCTGATAAAACCCAACACCTGATATACCCCAACAACTGATATTACCCAACACCTGCTATACCTCATCTCCTGATATATCACAACACCTGACATACCCCAACACCTGATATACCCCAACTCCTGACATATCCCAACAACTGATATACCCCAACACCTGATATACCCCAACTCCTGATATACCCCAACACCTGATATACCCCAACTCCTGATATACCCCAAGACCTGATATACCCCAACACCTGATATAACCCAACTCCTGATATACCCCAAAACCTGCTATACCCCAACTCCTGATAAACCCCAAAAACTGATATACCCCAACAACTGATATACCCCAACACCTGATATACCCCAACACCTGATATACCCCAACACCTGTTATACCCCAACACCTGATATACCCCAACACCTGATATACCCCAACTCCTGATTTAATCCAACACCTGATATACACCAACACCTGCTACACCCCAACTCCTGTGATATCCCAATACCTGATTTACCCCAACACTAGATTTACCCCAACACCTGATATACCCGAACACCTGATATACACCAACACCTGATATACCCCAAAACCTGATATACCCCAACCCCTGTTATACTCCAACAACTGATATACCCCAACACCTGGTATACCCCAACACCTGCTATACCCCAACACCTGCTATACCCCAACTCCTGATATATCCCAACACCTGATATACCCCAACACCTGATATACCCCAACTCCTGATATAACCCAACACCTGATGTACCCCAACACCTGATATACCCCAACTCCTGATGTACCCCAACACCTGATATACCCCAATATCAGATATACCCCAACACCTGATAAAACTCAACACCTGATATACCCGAACAACTGATATTACCCAACACCTGATATACCCCAACACCTGATATAACCCAACACCTGATATACCCCAACACCTGATATACATAGATACATAGAAGATAGGAGCAGGAGTAGGCCATCCGGCCCTTCGAGCCTGCTCCGCCATTTAATGAGATCATGGCTGATCCTCCAATTCAGTATCCCGTCCCCGCCTTCTCTCCGTAACCCTTAACCCCTTTTGCCTGTAGAAATATATCTAATTCCCTCTTAAATATATTTAATGAGCTGGCGTACACTGCCCTCTGTGGCAATGAGTTCCACAGGTTCACCACCCTCTGAGTGAAGAAATTCCCCCTCATTTCTGTCCTAAATGGTTTAGCCCTTATCCTTAAATTATGTCCTCTAGTTCTGTTCTCACCCGCCAAGGGAAACATTCCTTCTGCATCTAGTCTGTCTAGACCTGTCAGAATTTTATACACTTCTATGAGGTTCCCTCTCAATCTTCTAAACTCCAGTGTGTACATCCCTAAACTACATAGTCTCTCCTCATAGGTCAATCCCGCCATTCCTGGTATCAGCCTGGTGAATCGCCGCTGCACCCCCTCCATGGCAAGAACATCTTTCCTCAGATGAGGCGACCAAAACTGTACACAGTACTCGAGGTGTGGTCTCACCAGTGCCCTGTACAGCTGCAGCAAGGTATCCCTGTTCCTGTATTCCAACCCTTTTGTTATGAAGGCCAGCATACCGTTTGCCTTCTTGACCGCCTGTTGCACCTGCATGCTCGCCTTCAGTGACTGGTGTACAAGAACACCCAGGTCTCTCTGTACTTCCCCTTCTCCCAATTTATTGCCATTTAAATAATAATTTGCCCTCCCGTTCCTGCACCCAAGGTGGATAACTTCGCACTTGTCCACATTATAGTGCATCTGCCATTTATCCGCCCAATCACCCAGTCTGTCCAAATCGCTCTGGAGATTCCTGGTCTCCTCCTCTGAGCCCACCCCCCCTCCTAGTTTAGTGTCGTCTGCAAATTTGGAAATGCTGCATCCGACTCCCTGATCCAGGTCATTAATGTAAATTGTGAACAGCTGGGGACCCAGGACAGATCCCTGTGGTACCCCACTTGTTACTGCCTGCCATTCAGAAAATGAGCCGTTTATTCCAACTCTCTGTTTTCTATCTGACAGCCAGTTCTCTATCCACGTCAATACTTTCCCCTTTATCCCATGAGTTTCAATTTTCCATGCTAATCTTTTATGTGGGACCTTGTCGAAGGCCTTTTGGAAGTCCAGGTACACCACATCTACTGGCTCTCCCCCATCTATTTTACCAGTTACTCCCTCAAAAAATTCCAATAGATTAGTCAAGCACGATTTACCCTTTGTAAATCTATGTTGACTCTGTCCTATCCTGTCCCCATTTGCTAAGTGCTCCGCTATTTCATCCTTAATGATGGACTCCAGCATTTTGCCCACAACTGATGTAAGGCTTACAGGTCTGTAATTACCTGCTTTTTCCCTACCCCCCTTTTTGAATAGTGGGGTAACATTAGCTACCCTCCAATCCATGGGCACTGTTCCCGAGTCTAATGAATTCTGAAAAATCATACTTAGTGCATCCGCTATCTCTAGGGCCACCTCCTTCAGTACCCTAGGATGCATGTTATCAGGCCCTGGGGATTTGTCCGCCTTCAATCCCTTTAGCTTCCTTAACACCATATCCTTAGAGATATTGACTTGCGTCAGTTCCTCCTTTGCCAATGTCCCTATTTTTCCCGATATCCCAGGGAGGTTTTTTGTGTCTTCCTTCGTAACGACTGACCCAAAGTATGCATTTAGTTGGTCTGCCATTTCCTTATTTCCCGTTATATATTCCCCCGTATCTGACTGCAATGGACCAACTTTGGTTTTCACCAGTCTTTTCCTCTTGATATACTTATAAAAGCTTTTGGAGTTAGTTTTTATATTTTCCGCCAGCTTGCTTTCGTAAGCTATTTTGCCCCTCTTGATTAAGCCCTTTGTCCTCCTTTGCTCTATCTTAAACTGTTCCCAATCTTCCGCTCTGGCGCTTTTTTCGGCTATTTTATACGCCCTATCTTTGGATTTTATGCTGTCTCTAATTTCCCCTGTTATCCACGGTTGAGTCACCTTTTTAGATTTCCTTTTATGCCAGATTGGTATAAACAATTTTTGCAATTTTGTCATTCATATAACCCAACTCCTGATATACCCCAAAACCTGATATACCCCAACACCTGATATACCCCAACACCTGATATACCCCAACACCTGATATACCCCAACACCTGATATACCCCAATTCCTGATATAATCCAACACCTGATATACACCAACACCTGTGACACCCCAACTCCTGAGATATCCCAATACCTGATTTACCCCAACACTAAATTTAACCCAACAGCTGATATACCCGAACACCTGATATACCCCAACACCTGATATACCCCAACACCTGATATACCCCAAAACCTGATATACCCCAACCCCTGTTATACCCCAACACCTGATATACCACAACACCTGATATATTCCAACAACTGATATATCCCAACACCTGATATACCCCAACACCTGATATACCCCAAATCCTGATATAACACAACACCTGATGTACCGCAACACCTGCTATACCCCAACGCCTGATATACCCCAACTCCTGATATATCCCAACACCTGATATACCCCAACACCTGATATACCCCAACACCTGATATACCCCAACACCTGATATATCCCAACACCTGATATACCCCAACACCTGCTGTTCCCCAACTCCTGAAATATCCCAACACCTGATATACCCCAACTCCTGATATATCCCAATACCTGACATACCCCATCAACTGATATACCCCAACACCTGCTATACCCCAACACCTGATATACCCCAACTCCTGATATAATCCAACACCTGATATACACCAACACCTGCTACACCCCAACTCCTGATATATCCCAATACCTGATTTACCCCAACACTAGATTTAACCCAACACCTGATATACCCCAACACCTGATATACCCCAACACCTGATATACCCCAACACCTGATATACCCCAAAACCTGATATACCCCAACCCCTGTTATACCCCAACACCTGATATAGCCCCAACACCTGATATACTCCAACAACTGATATAGCCCAACACCTGATATACCCCAACACCTGATATACCCCAACTCCTGATATAACTTAACACCTGATGTACCCCAACACCTGCTATACCCCAACTCCTGATATATCCCAAACCCTGATATACCCCAACACCTGCTATACCCCAACTCCTGATATAACCCAACACCTGATGTACCCCAACACCTGATATACCCCAACTCCTGATATAACCCTACACCTGATATACCCCAACACCTGCTATACCCCAACTCCTGATATATCCTAACACCTGGTTTACCCCAACACCTGATTTACCCCAACACCTGATATACCCGAACACCTGATATACCCCAACACCTGATATACCCCAACACCTGATATACCCCAACACCTGTTATACCCCAACACCTGATATACCCGAACACATGATATACCCCAACACCTGATATACCCCAACACCTGATATACCCCGAACACCTGATATACCCCAACACATGATATACCCAACACCTGATATACCTCAACACCTGATATACCCCAACACCTGATATATCCCAACACCTGATATACCCCAACACATGATATACACCAAAACCTGATATACCGAAACACCTGATATACCACTACACATGATATACCCCAACACCTGATATACCCCCAACACCTGATATACCCCAACACCTGATATACCCCCAACACCTGATATACTCCCAACACCTGATATACCCTGACACCTGATATATCCCAACAGCTGTTATATCCCACCACATGATATACCCCAACACCTGATGTACCCCAGCACACGATATATCCCCAACACCTGATATACCCCAACACCTGATATATCCCAACACCTGATTTACCCCGACACATGATATACCCCAACATCTGATATACATGCAACACCTGATATACCCCAGCACCTGATATACTTCAACACTTAATATAACCCAACACCTGATGTACCACAACACCTGCTATACTCCAACTCCAGATGTACCCCAACACCTGATATAACCCAACACCAGATATACCACGACACCTGATAAAACCCAACAACTGATATAACCCAACACCTGATATATCACAACACCTGATATGCCCCAACACCTGATGTACCACAACACCTGCTATACCCCAACATCTGATGTACCCCAACACCTGATGTACCCAAACACCAGATATACCACAACACCTGATATACACCAACACCTGCTGCACCCCAACTCCTGAGATATCTCAATACCTGATTTACGCCAATACCTGTTCCACCCCAACACTTGATATACCCCAACAACGGATATATCCCAACACCTGATATATCCCAGCACATGATATATCCCAACACCTGATATATCCCAACACCTGATATACCCCAACACCTGATATACCCCAGCACATGATATATCCCAACACCTGATATATCCCAACACCTGATATACCCCAACAACTGATATACATCCAACACCTGATATACCCCAACAGCTGATATACCTCAACACCTCAAATAACCCAACACCTGATATACCCCAACACCTAATATACCCCAGCACATGATATATCCCCAACACCTGATATACCCCAACACCTGATATATCCCAACACCTGATAAAACCCAACACCTGATATACCCCAACAACTGATATAACCCAACACCTGATATACCCCAACACCTGATATACTCCAACTCCTGACATATCCCAACAACTGATATACCCCAACACCTGATGTAACCCAACACCTGATGTACCCTAACACCAGATGTAACCCAACACCTGATGTACCCTAACACCAGATATACCCCAACACCTGATAAAACCCAACACCTGATATACCCCAACACCTGTTATACCCCAACACCTGATATACCCCAACACCTGTTATACCCCAACACCTGATATACCCCAACACAGGATAAACCCCAACACCTGATATACCCCAACACCTGATATACCCCAACACCTGATGTAACCCAACACCTGATGTACCCTAACACCAGATGTAACCCAACACCTGATGTACCCTAACACCAGATATACCCCAACACCTGATAAAACCCAACACCTGATATACCCCAACACCTGATATACCCCAACACCTGATATACCCCAACACCTGATATACCCCAACACCTGATATACCCCAACTCCTGATATAACCCAACACCTGATGTACCCCAACACCTGCTATACCCCAACACCTGATATACCCCAACACCTGTTATACCCCAACACCTGATATACCCCAACACAGGATAAACCCCAACACCTGATACACCCCAACACCTGATATACCCCAACACCTGATATAACCCAACACCTGATATACCCCAACACCTGATATAACCCAACACCTGATATACCCCAACACCTGTTATACCCCAACACCTGATATACCCCAACACAGGATATACCCCAACACCTGTTAGACCCCAACACCTGATATACCCCAACACCTGTTATACCCCAACACAGGATAAACCCCAACACCTGATATACCCCAACACCTGATATACCCCAACACATGATATACCCAACACCTGTTATACCCCAACACCTGATATACCCCAACACATGATATAACCCAACACCTGTTATACCCCAACACCTGATAAACCCCAACACAGGATAAACCCCAACACCGTGGAGGAGTAGAGGGATTTGGGGGTTCATATCCACAGATCTCCGAAGGTTGCCACTCAAGTGGATAGAGCAGTAAAGAAGGCCTATGGTGTGTTGGCGTTTATTAACAGAGGTTTTGAGTTTAAGAACCGTGAGGTTATGCTGCAACTGTACAGGACCTTGGTGAGACCACATTTGGAATATTGTGTGCAGTTCTGGTCACCTCACTATAGGAAGGACGTGGAAGCATTGGAAAGAGTGCAAAGGAGATTTACCAGGATGCTGCCTGGTTTGGGGGGGAGGTCTTATGAGGAAAGATTGAGGGAGTTGGGGCTTTTCTCTTTAGAGCGGAGGAGAATGAGGGGCGACTTAATAGAGGTTTATAAGATGATGAGGGGGATAGATAGAGTGGATGTTCAGAGACTATTTCCTCGGGTAGAGGCAGCTGTTACAAGGGGGCATAACTACAAGGTGCATGGGGGGAGATATAGAAGGGATGTCCGAGGTAGATTCTTTACTCAGAGAGTGGTTGTGGTGTGGAATGGACTGCCTGCTGTGATAGTGGAGTCGGACACTTTAGGAACTTTCAAGCGGTTATTGGATAAGCACATGGAGCACACCAGAGTGATAGGGAGTGTGATAGCTTGATCTTGGTCTCGGAAAATGCTCGGCACAACATCGAGGGCCGAAGGGCCTGTACTGTGCTGTACTGTTCTATGTTCTATGTTCTATAGCCCCTATAAATAGGGGTAAGGAAAGAAAAGAACAATTTAATATATATTAAACCTGATATACCCCAACACCTGATATACCCCAACACATGATATACCCATCACCTGATATACCTCAACACATGATATACCCCAACACCTGATAGACCCCCAACACCTGATAGACCCCCAACACCTGGTATACCCCAACACCTGATATACCCCCAACACCTGATATACCCCCAACACCTGATATACCCCGACACCTGATATATCCCAACACCTGATATACCCCAACACCTGATATACCCCAGCACATGATATATCCCCAACACCTGATATATTCCAACACCTGCTATACCCCAACACCTGATAAAACCCAACACCTGATATAACCCAACACCTGATGTACCCCAACACCTGATAAAAGCCAACACCTGATATGCCCCAACACCTGATGTACCCCAACACCTGATATAACCCAACACCTCATATACACCAACTCCTGATATAGCCCAACACCTGATATACCCCAAAACCTGATATACCCTCAACAACTGATATACCCCAACACCTGATATGCCCCAACACCTGAAGTACACCAGCACCTGCTATACCCCAACTCCTGATGTACCCCAACACCTCATATACCCCAACACCAGATATACCCCAACTCCTGATATACCCCAACACCTGATATAACCCAACACCTGATATACCCCAACCATTGTTATACCCCAACACCTGATATACCCCAACACCTGATATACCCCAACTCCTGATATACCCCGACACCAGATATACCCCAACTCCTGATATAACCCAACACCTGATATACCCCAACCATTGTTATACCCCAACACCTGATGTACCCCAACACCTGCTATACCCCAACTCCTGATATATCCCAACACCTGATATACCCCAACACCTGCTATACCCCAACTCCTGATATATCCTAACACTTGGTTTACCCCAACACCTGATTTACCCCAACACCTGATATACCCGAACACCTGATATACCTCAACACCTGATATACCCCAACACCTGATATACCCCAACACCTGATATACCCCAACACCTGTTATACCCCAACACCTGATATACCCGATCACATGATATACCCCAACAACTGATATACCCCATCACCTGATATACCCCGAACACCTGATATACCCCAACACATGATATACCCAACACCTGATATACCTCAACACCTGATATACCCCAACACCTGATATATCCCAACACCTGATATACCCCAACACATGATATACACCAAAACCTGATATACCCTAACCCCTGATATACCCCAACACCTGATATATTCCAACACCTGATGTACCCCGACACCTGATATACCCCAACACCTGATATACATGCAACACCTGATATACCCCAACACCTGATATACCTCAACACTTGATATAACCCAACACCTGATGTACCCCAACACCTGCTATACCCCAACTCCCATGTACCCCAACACCTGATATAACCCAACACCAGATATACCCCAACACCTGATAAAACCCAACAACTGATATACCCCAACAACAGATATAACCCAACACCTGATATACCCCAACACCTGCTATACCCCAACTCCTGATATATCACAACACCTGATATGCCCCAACACCTGATGTACCACAACACCTGCTATACCCCAACATTTGATGTACCCCAACACCTGATGTACCCAAACACCAGATATACCACAACACCTGATATACACCAACACCTGCTACACCCCAACTCCTGAGATATCCCAATACCTGATTTACGCCAATACCTGATTTACCCCAACACCTGATATACCCGAACACCTGATATACACCAACACCTGATATACCCCAACACCTGATATACCCCAAAACCTGATATACCCCAACCCCTGTTCCACCCCAACACTTGATATACCCCAACAACGGATATATCCCAACACCTGATATATCCCACCACCTGATATACCCCAACACCTGATATACCCCAGCACATGATATACCCCAACACCTGATATATCCCAACACCTGATATATCCCAACACCTGATATACCCCAGCACATGATATACCCCAACACCTGATATATCCCAACACCTGATATACCCCAACCCCTGTTCCACCCCAACACTTGATATACCCCAACAACGGATATATCCCAACACCTGATATATCCCAGCACATGATATACCCCAACACCTGATATACCCCAACACCTGATATATCCCAGCACATGATATATCCCCAACACCTGATATATCCCAACACCTGATATATCCCAACACCTGATATACCCCAACACCTGATATAACCCAACACCTGATGTACCCCAACACCTGATATATCCGAACTCCTGATATAACCCCAACACCTGATATACCCCAGCACATGATATACCCCAACACCTGATATATCCCAACACCTGATATATCCCAACACCTGATATATCCCAACACCTGATATATCCCAGCACATGATATACCCCAACACCTGATATACCCCAACACCTGATATATCCCAGCACATGATATATCCCCAACACCTGATATATCCCAACACCTGATATATCCCAACACCTGATATACCCCAACACCTGATATACCCCAACACCTGATATATCCCCAACACCTGATATAGCCCAGCACCTGATATACCCCAACACCTGATATATCCCAGCACATGATATATCCCCAACACCTGATATATCCCAACACCTGATATATCCCAATATCTGATATACCCCAACACCTGATATACCCCAATACCAGATATACATCCAACACCTGATATACCCCAACACCTGATATAGCCCAACACCTGATATAGCCCAACACCTGATATACCCCAACACCTGATATATCCCCAACACCTGATATACCCCAACACCTGATATACCCCAACACATGCTGTATCTCACCCTAAAACATGATATTTCCCCTCGTGGGGGAATCTAGAACTCGGGGTCATAATTTCAGAATAAAGGTTCGCCCATTTAAAATGGAGATGAGGAGGAATTTCTTCCCTCAGAGTGTTGTGAATCTTTGGAATTCTCTACCCCAGAGAGCTGTGGAGGCTGAGTCGTTGGATATATTCAAGGCGGAGATAGACAGATTTTTGAAAAACAGGGGAATCAAGGGTTATGGGGAGTGAGCGGGAAAGTGGAGTTTTAGGCCAAGATCAGATCAGACACGATCTCATTAAATGGCGGTGCATGCTCGAGGGGCCGAATGGCCGACTCCTGCTCCTATTTCTTATGTTCTTATGTTCATATTTCCCTCTAACCCAACAAGTGATGTATAAATGCAGAGATTAGACAAGCATGTAGCAAATGCAGAGTGCTTTTAATGGGGGATTTTAACTTTCATATCGAGTGGGATAAACAGATTAGCACATGTCACAAAGATAGCAAATTTCTTGAGTGCGTCCGGGAAAAGATTTCGACAACAGTCTGTCCTGGAACCAACAAGGGGGAGGGCCATATTACATTTAGTAATGAGTAATGAGCCAAATTTAGTTACCAGCCTAACGATGCATGAACACTTATCTAATAGTGATCATAACATGCCTGAGTTCGACGTAGTGTTTGAAAGGGAGAAATTAGAAACGGCTACTAAGATTCTAGATTTAGGTAAGGCCGACTTCAATGGGATGAGGCAGAGACTGTCCACAGTAAACTGGGCAAATCTGTTAATGAGTAAATCGACAGAAGATCAGTGGGAGGTGTTCAAAAAACAATTTAAGGTGATACAGAACCAGTTTATACCCCTGAGAGGCAAGAGCTCTACTTGCCAAAAAAAAACAGTCATGGACGACTAAAGATGAAAGGGACAGCATGACACTAAAAGAAAAAGCATGGAAACATGCACAAACTAGCACAGATCCTGGTGAACGGGAGAGATACAAAGAACAACAAAAGGTGACAAAACAGATAGTGAGAGCTACAAAAAGGGAGGATGAAAAGAAACTTGCAAGGGACATCACCAAAAATGATATTAGGAAAAAGAGGCTGGTCAGTAGCAACGTTGGTCGTTTGAAAACTGATATTGGTGATATTGTCAATGATAATAAGGAAATGGCGGACATGTTGAATAATTACTTTGCGTCAGTATTTACGGTAGAGGAAGAGGATTGAATGCTGGAAATCCCAAGGAAACTAATATTGAATCAGGAGAGGGGACTCAATAAAATTAACATAAGTAAAATAACAATAATGAAGAAAATAATGGGACTAAAGAGTGACAAATCCCCAGGACCAGATGGTTTCAATCCCAGGGTTTTAAAGGAAGTAGGTGAGCACATTGCAGATGCCCTAACTATAATCTTCCAAAGTTCTCTCGATTCAGGAACCATTCCTTTAGATTGGAAAATTGTGCATGTCACTCCACTATTTAAGAATGGCGAGAGAGTGAAACCAGGGAATTCTAGACCAGTTAGCCTAACATCTGTTGTCGGTAAATTACTGGAGTCTATTATTAAGGATAGAGTGACTGAACACCTTGAATATTTTCAGCTGATCAGAGAGAGCCAGCAGGGATTTGTAAAGGGGACGGTCATGTCTGACAAAACTGCTTGAATTTTTTGAAGAGGTGACTAAAGTAGTGGACAGGGGAATGTCTATGGATGTTATTTATATAGACTTCCAGAAGGCACTCAATAAAATCCCTTATAAGAGACTGTTGCTAAAGTTGAAACTCATGGGATTGAAAGCAAATTATTGAGCTGGTGAGGAGATTGGCTGAGCGGCAGGAGACAGGCAGCAGGGATAATGGGCAGGTACTCAAATTGGCAGGATGTGACTAGTGGTGTCCCGCAGGGATCTGTGTCGGGGCCTCAGCTATTCACTGTATTGATTAACAACTTAGATGATGTAATAGAGAACCACATATCCAAGTTTGCTGATGACATAAAGAAAGGCGGCATTGTAAGCAGTGTAGATGGAACCATAAAATTACAAAGAGATATTAACAGATTAAGTGAATGGGAAAAACTGTGGCAAATGGATTTCAATACAGGCAAGGGTGAGGTCATCCACTTTGGACCTAAAAAGGATAAAACAGAGTACTTTCTAAATGGTGAAAAGCTAAAAATAGTGGAGGTCCAAAGCGACTTGGGGGGTTCAGGTACAAAGATCATTAAAATGTCATGGACAGGTACAGAAAATAATCAAAAATTCTAATGGGATGCTAGCCTTTATATCTAGAGGACTAGAATACAAGGGGGTAGAAGTTATGCTGCAGCTGTACAAAAGCCCTGGTTAGACCACACCTGGAGCACTGGGAGCAGTTCTGGGCACCACACCTTAGGAAGGATATATTGGCCTTGGAGGGAGTGCAGCGAAGATTTATCAGAATGATACCCGGACTTCAAGGGTTAAATTACGAGGAGAAATTACAAAAACTAGGGTTGTATTCCCTAGAATTGAGAAGGTTAAGGGGTGATCTGATCAAAGTTTTCAAGATATTAAGGGGAACTGACAGGGTAGATAGAGAGAAACTATTTCCACTGGTTGGGGATTCTAGGACTAGGGGGCAGAGTCTAAAAATTAGAGCCAGACCTTTCAGGAGTGAAATTAGGAAACACTTCTACACACAAAGGGTGGTAGAAGTTTGGAACTCTCTCCCGCAAACAGCAACTGATGCTGGAACAATTGTTCATTTTAAATTTGAGATTGATAGATTTTTGTTAACCAACGGTATTAAGGGATATGAGCCAAAGGCAGGTCTATGGAGTTAGATCACAGATCAGCCATGATCTCATTGAATGGTGGAACAGGCTCAAGGGGCTGAGTGGCCTCCTCCTGGTCCTATGTTCCTATCATATACCACCAACACATTGAATCATAGTATCACAGAATGATACAGCACAGAAGGAGGCCATTCGGCCCATCGTGCCCGTACCGGCTCTTTGAAAGAACTGTCCAATTAGTCCCACTCCCCCTGCTCTTTCCCCATAGCCCTGTCATTTTTTTCCCATCACGTTTTTATCCAATTCCCTTTCAAAAGTTACGATTGCATCTGCTTCCTCCACCCATTCAGGCAGCGCGTTCCAGATCACAACCACTCGCTGTGTAAAATAACGTTTCCCCCTGTCACCTCTGGCTCTTTGGCCAATCACCTTCAATCTGTGTCCCCTGGTTACTGACCCTTCTGCCACTGGAAACAGTTTCTCCTTATTTACTCTTTATCAAAACCGTTCATGATCTCGAACACCTCTATCAAATCTCCTCTTAACTTTCTCTGTTCTAAGGAGAACAACCCCAGCTTCTCCAGTCTCTCCATGTAACTGAAGTCCCTCATTCCTGGTACCATTCTGGTCAATCTCCTCTGCACGCTCTCTAAGGCCTTGACATCCTTCCTAAAGTGTGGTGGCCAGAACTGAACACAATACTCCAGCTGAGGCCTAACCACTGATTGATAAAGGTTCATCATAAACCTCCTTGCTTTTGTAGTCTATTCCCCTATTAATAAAGCCCAGGATCCCATATGTTTTTTAACAGCCTTCTCAACCTGCCCGGCCACCTTCAAAGATTTATATACATACATCCCTGGGTCTCTCTGTTCCTGCAGCCCCTTTAAAATTGTACCCTTTAGTTTTTTTTGCCTCTCCTCATTCTTCCTACCAAACTGTATCACTTCACACTTCTCTGCGTTAAATTCCTTCGGCCGTGTGTCTGCCCTTTTCACCTGTCTGTCTCTATCCTCCTGAAGGCTGTTATTATCCTCATCATTCTTTACTACATTTCTGAGTTTTGTATCATCAGCAAACTTTGAAACTATGCCCTGTATACCCAAGTGCAGGTCACGAGTGTATATCAAAACCAGCAGTGGTCCTAATACTGACCCCTGAGGAACACCACTGCACACTTCCCTCCAGTCTGAGAAACAACCGTTCAATCATGCGTCCTGCTTTCTGTCCGGAAGCAAGTTTTGTATCGGCGCTGCCTCTGACCCATTAACCCCATGGGTTTTAATTTCGCAGAAAGTTTATTCTGCAAGATTTTTTTTTCGTTCATGGGATGTGGGCGTCGATGGCAGGGCCAGCATTTATTGTGCATTCCAAGTTGCCCTTGAGCAGGTGGTGGTGAGCCGCCTTCATGAACCGCTGCAGTCCGTGTGGTGAAGGTGCTCCCACAGTGCTGTGAGGGAGGGAGTTCCAGGATTTTGACCCAGCGATGATGAAGGATCGGCGATATACTTCGAAGTCAGGATGGTGCGTGTGATTTGGAGGGGAACTTGGAGGTGGTGGTGTTCCCATGCGCCTGCTGCCCTTGTCCTTCTAGGGTAAGGAGGTCGCGGGTTTGTTTAATGTTAAACTGGGTATGTGGAATCTTAATGAATAGGATCAGTTGAAGGAGCTTACCCAGAATACTCAAGTGAGCAACAACAGGGGTGCACATTTTTAAAGACAAACCTCCATTTAGTCCATTGAAGGTCTAACGGGGAAAACTGCAGCTGTGTGTTTGAAATTTCAAAACTGCGTTAACACTTGAACATGTGCCCCGTCACAGAACAAGGTTAAACAGAGCACCGTCACAGTGTGAGGTTAAACAGAGCACCGTCACAGTGTGAGGTTAAACAGAGCACCGTCACAGTGTGAGGTTAAACAAAGCACCGTCACAGTGTGAGGTTAAACAGAGCACCATCACAGTGTGACGTTAAACAGAGCACCGTCACAGTGTGAGGTTAAACAGAGCACCATCACAGTGTGAGGTTAAACAGAGCACCGTCACAGTGTGAGGTTAAACAGAGTACCGTCACAGTGTGAGGTTAAACAGAGCACCGTCACAGTGTGAGGTTAAACATACCACCGTCACAGTGTGAGGGTTAAACAGAGCACCGTCACAGTGTGAGGGTTAAACAGAGCACCGTCACAGTGTGAGGTTAAACAGAGCACCGTCACAGTGTGAGGTTAAACAGAGCACCGTCACAGTGTGAGGGTTAAACAGAGCACCGTCACAGCGTGAGGTTAAGCAGAGCACCGTCACAGTGTGAGGGTTAAGCAGAGCACCGTCACAGTAAGAGGTTAAACAGAGCAACGTCACAGTGTGAGGTTAAACAGAGCACCGTCACAGTGTGAGGGTTAAACAGAGCACCGTCACAGTGTGAGGTTAAATAGAGCACCGTCACAGTGTGAGGGTTAAACAGAGCACGGTCACAGTGTGAGGTTAAACAGAGCACGGTCACAGTGTGAGGTTAAACAGAGCACTGTCACAGTGTGAGGGTTAAACAGAGCACGGTCACAGTGTGAGGGTTAAACAGAGCACCGTCACAGTGTGAGGGTTAAACAGAGCACGGTCACAGTGTGAGGGTTAAACAGAGCACCGTCACAGTGTGAGGTTAAACAGAGCACCGTCACAGTGTGAGGTTAAACAGAGCACCGTCACAGTGTGAGGTTAAACAGAGCACCGTCACAGTGTGAGGGTTAAACAGAGCACGTCACAGTGTGAGGTTAAACAGAGCACCGTCACAGTGTGAGGTTAAACAGAGCACCGTCACAGTGTGAGGTTAAACAGAGCACCGTCACAGTGTGAGGGTTAAACAGAGCACCGTCACAGTGTGAGGGTTAAACAGAGCACCGTCACAGTGTGAGGTTAAACAGAGCACCGTCACAGTGTGAGGGTTAAACAGAGCACCGTCACAGTGTGAGGTTAAACAGAGCACCGTCACAGTGTGAGGGTTATAAACAGAGCACCGTCACAGGTGTGAGGTTAAACAGAGCACGTCACAGTGTGAGGGTTAAACAGAGCACCGTCACAGTGTGAGGGTTAAACAGAGCACCGTCACAGTGTGAGGGTTAAACAGAGCACCTCACAGTGTGAGGTTAAACAGAGCACCGTCACAGTGTGAGGGTTAAACAGAGCACCGTCACAGTGTGAGGTTAAACAGAGCACCGTCACAGTGTGAGGGTTTAAACAGAGCACCGTCACAGATGTGAGGTTAAACAGAGCACCGTCACAGTGTGAGGGTTAACAGAGCACCGTCACAGTGTGAGGTTAAACAGAGCACCGTCACAGTGTGAGGTTAAACAGAGCACGATCACAGTGTGAGGGTTAAACAGAGCACCGTCACAGTGTGAGGTTAAACAGAGCACCGTCACAGTGTGAGGTTAAACAGAGCACCGTCACAGTGTGAGGGTTAAACAGAGCACCGTCACAGTGTGAGGGTTAAACAGAGCACCGTCACAGTGTGAGGGTTAAACAGAGCACCATCACAGTGTGAGGTTAAACAGAGCACCGTCACAGTGTGAGGTTAAACAGAGCACCAGTCACAGTGTGAGGTTAAACAGAGCACCGTCACAGTGTGAGGTTAAACAGAGCACCGTCACAGTGTGAGGTTAAACAGAGCACCGTCACAGTGTGAGGTTAAACAGAGCACCATCACAGTGTGAGGTTAAACAGAGCACCGTCACAGTGTGAGGGTTAAACAGAGCACCGTCACAGTGTGAGGGTTAAACAAGCACCGTCACAGTGTGAGGTTAAACAGAGCACCGTCACAGTGTGAGGTTAAACAGAGCACCGTCACAGTGTGAGGTTAAACAAGCACCGTCACAGTGTGAGGTTAAACAGAGCACCATCACAGCTGTGAGGTTAAACAGAGCACCCGTCACAGTGTGAGGTTAAACAGAGCACCATCACAGTGTGAGGTTAAACAGAGCACCGTCACAGTGTGAGGGTTAAACAGAGCACCGTCACAGTGTGAGGGTTAAACAGAGCACCGTCACAGTGTGAGGTTAAACAGAGCACCGTCACAGTGTGAGGTTAAACAGAGCACCGTCACAGTGTGAGGGTTAAACAGAGCACCTTCACAGTGTGTGGTTAAACAGAGCACCAGTCACAGTGTGAGGGTTAAACAGAGCACCGTCACAGTGTGAGGGTTAAACAGAGCACCGTCACAGTGTGAGGTTAAACAGAGCACCGTCACAGTGTGAGGGTTAAACAGAGCACCATCACAGTGTGAGGTTAAACAGAGCACCGTCACAGTGTGAGGGTTAAACAGAGCACCGTCACAGTGTGAGGGTTAAACAGAGCACCGTCACAGTGTGAGGGTTAAACAGAGCACCGTCACAGTGTGAGGTTAAACAGAGCACCGCACAGTGTGAGGGTTAAACAGACACCACAGTGTGAGGTTAAACAGAGCACCGTCACAGTGTGAGGTTAAACAGAGCACCGTCACAGTGTGAGGTTAAACAGAGCACCGTCACAGTGTGAGGTTAAACAGAGCACCGTCACAGTGTGAGGTTAAACAGAGCACCTTCACAGTGTGAGGGTTAAACAGAGCACCGTCACAGTGTGAGGTTAAACAGAGCACCGTCACAGTGTGAGGGTTAAACAGAGCACCGTCACAGTGTGAGGTTAAACAGAGCACCGTCACAGTGTGAGGTTAAACAGAGCACCGTCACAGTGTGAGGTTAAACAGAGCACCGTCACAGTGTGAGGTTAAACAGAGCACAGTCACAGTGTGAGGTTAAACAGAGCACCGTCACAGTGTGAGGTTAAACAGAGCACCAGTCACAGTGTGAGGGTTAAACAGAGCACCCGTCACAGTGTGAGGGTTAAACAGAGCACCGTCACAGTGTGAGGTTAAACAGAGTACCGTCACAGTGTGAGGTTAAACAGAGCACCGTCACAGTGTGAGGGTTAAACAGAGCACGTCATCACAGTGTGAGGTTAAACAGAGCACGTCACAGTGTGAGGTTAAACAGAGCAACGTCACAGTGTGAGGTTAAACAGAGCACCGTCACAGTGTGAGGTTAAACAGAGCACTGTCACAGTGTGAGGGTTAAACAGAGCACCGTCACAGTGTGAGGTTAAACAGAGCACCAGTCACAGTGTGAGGTTTAAACAGAGCACCGTCACAGTGTGAGGTTAAACAGAGCACCTGTCACAGTGTGAGGTTAAACAGAGCACCTGTCACAGTGTGAGGGTTAAACAGAGCACCTGTCACAGTGTGAGGTTAAACAGAGCACGTCCACAGTTGAGGGTTAAACAGAGCACCGTCACAGTGTGTGGGTTAAACAGAGCACCGTCACAGTGTGAGGGTTAAACAGAGCACCTGTCACAGTGTGAGGGTTTAAAACAGAGCACAGTCACAGTGTGAGGTTAAACAGAGCACCGTCACAGTGTGAGGGTTAAACAGAGCACTGTCACAGTGTGAGGGTTAAACAGAGCACCGTCACAGTGTGAGGGTTAAACAGAGCACCGTCACAGTGTGAGGTTAAACAGAGCACCGTCACAGTGTGAGGGTTTAAACAGAGCACCGTCACAGTGTGAGGTTAAACAGAGCACCGTCACAGTGTGAGGGTTAAACAGAGCACCGTCACAGTGTGAGGGTTAAACAGAGCACCGTCACAGTGTGAGGGTTAAACAGAGCACCGTCACAGTGTGAGGTTAAACAGAGCACCGTCACAGTGTGAGGTTAAACAGAGCACCGTCACAGTGTGAGGTTAAACAGAGCACCGTCACAGTGTGAGGGTTAAACAGAGCACCGTCACAGTGTGAGGGTTAAACAGAGCACCGTCACAGTGTGAGGGTTAAACAGAGCACCGTCACAGTGTGAGGTTAAACAGAGCACCGTCACAGTGTGAGGTTAAACAGAGCACCGTCACAGTGTGAGGGTTAAACAGAGCACCGTCACAGTGTGAGGTTAAACAGAGCACCGTCACAGTGTGAGGTTAAACAGAGCACCGTCACAGTGTGAGGGTTAAACAGAGCACCTTCACAGTGTGAGGTTAAACAGAGCACCGTCACAGTGTGAGGTTAAACAGAGCACCGTCACAGTGTGAGGGTTAAACAGAGCACCGTCACAGTGTGAGGTTAAACAGAGCACCGTCACAGTGTGAGGGTTAAACAGAGCACATCACAGTGTGAGGGTTAAACAGAGCACCGTCACAGTGTGAGTTAAACAGAGCACCGTCACAGTGTGAGGTAAACAGAGCACGTCACAGTGTGAGGTTAAACAGATCACTGTCACGTGTGCGGTTAAACAGAGCACTGTCACAGGTGAGGTTAAACAGAGCACCGGTCACATTGTGAGGGTTAAACAGGCACCGTCACAGTGTGAGGTTAACAGAGCACCGTCACAGTGTGAGGGTTAAACAGAGCACCGTCACACGTGTGAGTTAAACAGAGCACCGTCACAGTGTGAGGGTTTAAACAGAGCACGTCACAGTGTGAGGTTAAACATGAGCACCGTGCACAGTGTGAGGTTAAACAGTGCACGTCACAGTGTGAGGTTAACAGAGCACCGTCACAGTGTGAGGTTAAACAGAGCACCGTCACAGTGTGAGGGTTAAACAGAGCACCGTCACAGTGTGAGGTAAACAGAGCAACTGTCACAGTGTGAGGGTTTTAAACAGAGCACGTCACAGTGTGAGGTTAAACAGAGCACCGTCACAGTGTGAGGTTAAACAGAGCACCGTCACAGTGTGAGGGTTAAACAGAGCACCGTCACAGTGTGAGGTTAAACAGAGCACCGTCACAGTGTGAGGTTAAACAGAGCACCGTCACAGTGTGAGGGTTAAACAGAGCACCGTCACAGTGTGAGGGTTAAACAGAGCACCGTCACAGTGTGAGGTTAAACAGAGCACCGTCACAGTGTGAGGGTTAAACAGAGCACCGTCACAGTGTGAGGTTAAACAGAGCACCGTCACAGTGTGAGGTTAAACAGAGCACCGTCACAGTGTGAGGTTAAACAGGACGGGGTTAAACAGAGCACGACAGTGTGAGGTTAAACAGAGCACCGTCACAGTGTGAGGTTAAACAGAGCACCGTCACAGTGTGAGGGTTAAACAGAGCACCGTCACATGTGAGGTTAAACAGAGCACCGTCACAGTGTGAGGGTTAAACAGAGCACCGTCACAGTGTGAGGTTAAACAGAGCACCGTCACAGCTGTGAGGTTAAACAGAGCACCGTCACAGTGTGAGGGTTAAACAGAGCACCGTCACAGTGTGAGGTTAAACAGAGCACCGTCACAGTGTGAGGTTAAACAGAGCACCGTCACAGTGTGAGGTTAAACAGAGCACCGTCACAGTGTGAGGTTAAACAGAGCACCGTCACAGTGTGAGGGTTAAACAGAGCACCGTCACAGTGTGAGGTTAAACAGAGCACCGTCACAGTGTGAGTTAAACAGAGCACCGTCACAGTGTGAGGTTAAACAGAGCACCGTCACAGTGTGAGGTTAAACAGAGCACCGTCACAGTGTGAGGTTAAACAGAGCACCGTCACAGTGTGAGGGTTAAACAGAGCACCGTCACAGTGTGAGGTTAAACAGAGCACCGTCACAGTGTGAGGTTAAACAGAGCACCGTCACAGTGTGAGGTTAAACAGAGCACCGTCACAGTGTGAGGTTAAACAGAGCACCGTCACAGTGTGAGGTTAAACAGAGCACCGTCACAGTGTGAGGGTTAAACAGAGCACCGTCACAGTGTGAGGGTTAAACAGAGCACCGTCACAGTGTGAGGTTAAACAGAGCACCGTCACAGTGTGAGGGTTAAACAGAGCACCGTCACAGTGTGAGGTTAAACAGAGCACCGTCACAGTGTGAGGTTAAACAGAGCACCGTCACAGTGTGAGGGTTAAACAGAGCACCGTCACAGTGTGAGGTTAAACAGAGCACCGTCACAGTGTGAGGGTTAAACAGAGCACCGTCACAGATGTGAGGTTAAAACAGAGCACCGTCACAGTGTGTGGGTTAAACAGAGCACCGTCACAGTGTGAGGTTAAACAGAGCACCGTCACAGTGTGAGGGTTAAACAGAGCACCGTCACAGTGTGAGGGTTAAACAGAGCACCGTCACAGTGTGAGGTTAAACAGAGCACCGTCACAGTGTGAGGGTTAAACAGAGCACCGTCACAGTGTGAGGGTTAAACAGAGCACCGTCACAGTGTGAGGGTTAAACAGAGCACCGTCACAGTGTGAGGTTAAACAGAGCACCGTCACAGTGTGAGGGTTAAACAGAGCACCGTCACAGTGTGAGGTTAAACAGAGCACCGTCACAGTGTGAGGTAAAACAGAGCACAGTCACAGTGTGAGGTTAAACAGAGCACCGTCACAGTGTGAGGTTAAACAGAGCACCGTCACAGTGTGAGGTTAAACAGAGCACCGTCACAGTGTGAGGTTAAACAGAGCACTGTCACAGTGTGAGGGTTAAACAGAGCACCGTCACAGTGTGAGGGTTAAACAGAGCACCATCACAGTGTGAGGTTAAACAGAGCACCGTCCACAGTGTGAGGGTGAAACAGAGCAACGTCACAGTGTGAGGGTTAAACAGAGCACCGTCACAGTGTGAGGTTAAACAGAGCACCATCACAGTGTGAGGTTAAACAGGCACGTCACAGTGTAGGTTAAACAGAGCAGCCATCACAGTGTGAGGGTTAAACAGAGCACCGTCACAGTGTGAGGGTTAAACAGAGCACCTGTCACAGTGTGAGGTTAAACAGAGCAGCGTCACAGTGTGAGGTTAAACAGAGCACCGTCACAGTGTGAGGTTAAACAGAGCACCATCACAGTGTGAGGGTTAAACAGAGCACCGTCACAGTGTGAGGTTAAACAGAGCACCGTCACAGTGTGAGGGTTAAACAGAGCACCGTCACAGTGTGAGGTTAAACAGAGCACCGTCACAGTGTGAGGTTAAACAGAGCACCGTCACAGTGTGAGGGTTAACAGAGCACCGTTTGAGGTTAAACAGAGCACCGTCACAGTGTGAGGTTAAACAGAGCACCGTCACAGTGTGAGGGTTAAACAGAGCACCGTCACAGTGTGAGGTTAAACAGAGCACTGTCCAGTGTGAGGGTTAAACAGGACCGTCACAGTGTGAGGTTAAACAGAGCACCGTCACAGTGTGAGGTTAAACTGAGCACCGTCACAGTGTGAGGTTAACAGAGCACCGTCACAGTGTGAGGGTTAAACAGAGCAACGTCACAGTGTGAGGGTTAAACAGAGCACCGTCACAGTGTGAGGGTAAACAGAGCACCGTCACAGTGTGAGGTTAAACAGAGCACCGTCACAGTGTGAGGGTAAACAGAGCACCGTCACAGTGTGAGGTTAAACAGAGCACCGTCACAGTGTGAGGTTAAACAGAGCAGCGTCACAGTGTGAGGTTAAACAGAGCACCGCACAGTGTGAGGTTAAACAGAGCACCGTCACAGTGGAGGTTAAACAGAGCACCATCACAGTGTGAGGTTAAACAGAGCACCGTCACAGTGTGAGGGTTAAACAGAGCACCGTCACAGTGTGAGGTTAAACAGAGCACCATCACAGTGTGAGGTTAAACAGAGCACTGTCACAGTGTGAGGGTTAAACAGAGCACCTGTCACAGTGTGAGGGTTAAACAGAGCACTGTCACAGTGTGAGGGTTAAACAGAGCACCGTCACAGTGTGAGGGTTAAACAGAGCACCGTCACTGTGTGAGGGTTAAACAGACCGTCACAGTGTGAGGTTAAACAGAGCACCGTCACAGTGTGAGGGTTAAACAGAGCACCGTCACAGTGTGAGGTTAAACAGAGCACCGTCACAGTGTGAGGTTAAACAGAGCACCGTCACAGTGTGAGGTTAAACAGAGCACCGTCACAGTGTGAGGGTTAAACAGAGCACCGTCACAGTGTGAGGTTAAACAGAGCACCGTCACAGTGTGAGGGTTAAACAGAGCACCGTCACAGTGTGAGGTTAAACAGAGCACCGTCACAGTGTGAGGGTTAAACAGAGCACCGCACAGTGTGAGGTTAAACAGAGCACCATCACAGTGTGAGGGTTAAACAGAGCACCGTCACAGTGTGAGGTTAAACAGAGCACCGTCACAGTGTGAGGGTTAAACAGAGCACCGTCACAGTGTGAGGTTAAACAGAGCACCTTCACAGTGTGAGGTTAAACAGAGCACCGTCACAGTGTGAGGGTTAAACAGAGCACCGTCACAGTGTGAGGGTTAAACAGAGCACCGTCACAGTGTGAGGTTAAACAGAGCACCGTCACAGTGTGAGGGTTAAACAGAGCACCGTCACAGTGTGAGGGTAAACAGAGCACCATCACAGTGTGAGGGTTAAACAGAGCACCGTCACAGTGTGAGGTTAAACAGAGCACCGTCACAGTGTGAGGTTAAACAGAGCACCGTCACAGTGTGAGGGTTAAACAGAGCACGTCACAGTGTGAAGTTAAACAGAGCACCGTCACAGTGTGAGGTTAAACAGAGCACCGTCACAGTGTGAGGGTTAAACAGAGCACCGTCACAGTGTGAGGTTAAACAGAGCACCAGTCACACGTGAGAGGTTAAACAGAGCACCGTCACAGTGTGAGGGTTAAACAGAGCACCGTCACAGTGTGAGGTTAAACAGAGCACCAGTCCAGTGTGAGGTTAAACAGAGCACCGTCACAGTGTGAGGTTAAACAGGCACCGTCACAGTGTGAGGGTTAAACAGAGCACCGTCACAGTGTGAGGTTAAACAGAGCAACCGTCACAGTGTGAGGGTTAAACAGAGCAACGGTTCACAGTGTGAGGGTAAACAGAGCACCGTCACAGTGTGAGGTTAAACAGAGCACCGTCACAGTGTGAGGTTAAACAAAGCTCCGTCACAGTGTGAGGGTTAAACAGAGCACCGTCACAGTGTGAGGGTTTAACAGAGCACCGTCACAGTGTGAGGTTAAACAGAGCACCAGTCACAGTGTGAGGGTTAAACAGAGCACCGTCACAGTGTGAGGTTAAACAGAGCACCGTCACAGTGTGAGGTTAAACACAGCACCGTCACAGTGTGAGGTTAAACAGAGCACTGTCACAGTGTGAGGGTTAAACAGAGCACCGTCACAGTGTGAGGGTTAAACAGAGCACCGTCACAGTGTGAGGTTAAACAGAGCACCGTCACAGTGTGAGGGTTAAACAGAGCACCGTCACAGTGTGAGGGTTAAACAGAGCACCGTCACAGTGTGAGGGTTAAACAGAGCACCTTCAGTGTGAGGTTAAGAACAGAGCACCGTCACAGTGTGAGGTTAAACAGAGCACCGTCGAACAGTGTGAGGGTTAAACAGACACCGTCACAGTGTGAGGGTTAAACAGAGCACCGCACAGTGTGAGGTTAAACAAGGCACCGTCACATGTGAGGTTAAACAGAGCACCGTCACAGTGTGAGGTTAAACAGAGCACCGTCACAGTGTGAGGGTTTAAACAGAGCACCGTCACAGTGTAGGTTAAACAGAGCACCGTCACAGTGTGTGGGTTAGAACAGAGCACCGTCACAGTGTGAGGGTAAACAGAGCACCGTCACAGTGTGAGGTTAAACAGAGCACCGTCACAGTGTGAGGGTTAAACAGAGCACCGTCACAGTGTGAGGTTAAACAGAGCACCATCACAGTGTGAGGTTAAACAGAGCACCGTCACAGTGTGAGGTTAAACAGAGCACCGGTCACAGTGTGAGGGTTAAACAGAGCACCGTCACAGTGTGAGGTTAAACAGAGCACCGATCACAGTGTGAGGGTTAAACAGAGCACCGTCACAGTGTGAGGGTTTAAACAGAGCAACCGTCACAGTGTGTGTTTAACAGAGCACCGTCCACACAGTGTGAGGGTAAACAGAGCACCGTCACAGTGTGAGGTTAAACAGAGCACGTCACAGTGTGAGGTTAAACAGAGCACCGTCACAGTGTGAGGGTTAAACAGAGCACCTTCACAGTGTGAGGTTAAACAGAGCACCGTCACAGTGTGAGGGTTAAACAGAGCACCGTCACAGTGTGAGGTTAAACAGAGCACCGTCACAGTGTGAGGGTTAAACAGAGCACCGTCACAGTGTGAGGGTTAAACAGAGCACGTCACAGTGTGAGGTTAAACAGAGCACGTCACAGTGTGAGGGTTAAACAGAGCACCGTCACAGTGTGAGGTTAAACAGAGCACCGTCACAGTGTGAGGTTAAACAGAGCACCGTCACAGTGTGAGGGTTAAACAGAGCACCGTCACAGTGTGAGGTTAAACAGAGCACCGTCACAGTGTGAGGTTAAACAGAGCACCGTCACAGTGTGAGGTTAAACAGAGCACCGTCACAGTGTGAGGGTTAAACAGAGCACCGTCACAGTGTGAGGGTTAAACAGAGCACCGTCACTGTGAGGTTAAACAGAGCACCGTCACAGTGTGAGGTTAAACAGAAGCACCGTCACAGTGTGAGGGTTAAACAGAGCACCGTCACAGTGTGAGGTTAAACAGAGCACCGTCACAGTGTGAGGGTTAAACAGAGCACCGTCACAGTGTGAGGTTTAAACAGAGCACCCGTCACAGTGTGAGGTTAAACAGAGCACCGTCACAGTGTGAGGGATAAACAGAGCACCTGTCACAGTGTGAGGTTAAAGCAGAGCACTGTCACAGTGTGAGGGTTAAACAGAGCACCGTCACTGTGTGAGGTTAAACAGAGCACCTGTCACAGTGTGAGGGTTAAACAGAGCACCGTCACAGTGTGAGGTTAAACAGAGCACCGTCACAGTGTGAGGGTTAAACAGAGCAGCCGTCAAAGTGTAGAGGGTTAAACAGAGCACCGTCACAGTGTGAGGTTAAACAGAGTCACGTCACAGTGTGAGGGTTAAACAGAGCACAGTCACAGTGTGAGGTTAAACAGAGCACCGTCAGCAGTGTGAGGGTTAAACAGAGTCACCGTCACAGTGTGAGGTTTAAACAGAGCACCGTCACAGTGTGAGGGTTAAACAGAGCACCGTCACAGTTGAGGTTAAACAGAGCACCGTCACGTGTGAGGTTAAACAGAGCACCTTCACAGTGTGAGGGTTAAACAGGAGCACCGTCACAGTGTGAGGGTTAAACAGAGCACCGTCACAGGTGAGGTTAAACAGAGCACCGTCACAGTGTGAGGTTAAACAGAGCACCGTCACAGTGTGAGGTTAAACAGAGCACCGTCACAGTGTGAGGTTAAACAGAGCACCGTCACAGTGTGAGGGTTAAACAGAGCACCGTCACAGTGTGAGGGTTAAACAGAGCACCGTCACAGTGTGAGGGTTAAACAGAGCACCGTCACAGTGTGAGGGTTAAACAGAGCACCGTCACAGTGTGAGGTAAACAGAGCACCGTCACAGTGTGAGGTTAAACAGAGCACCGTCACAGTGTGAGGGTTAAACAGAGCACCGTCACAGTGTGAGGGTTAAACAGAGCACCGTCACAGTGTGAGGGTTAAACAGAGCAACCGTCACAGTGTGAGGTTAAACAGAGCACCGTCACAGTGTGAGGGTTAAACAGAGCACCGTCACAGTGTGAGGTTGAAACAGAGCACCGTCACAGTGTGAGGGTTAAACAGAGCACCGTCACAGTGTGAGGTTAAACAGAGCACCGTCACAGTGTGAGGGTTAAACAGAGCACCGTCACAGTGTGAGGTTAAACAGAGCACCGTCACAGTGTGAGGGTTAAACAGAGCACCGTCACAGTGTGAGGGTTAAACAGAGCACCGCACAGTGTGAGGTTAAACAGAGCACCGTCACAGTGTGAGGTTAAACAGAGCACCGTCACAGTGTGAGGGTTAAACAGAGCACCGTCACAGTGTGAGGGTTAAACAGAGCACCAGTCACAGTGTGAGGTTAAACAGAGCTACCGTCACAGTGTGAGGGTTAAACAGAGCACCGTCACAGTGTGAGGTTAAACAGAGCACCGTCACAGTGTGAGGTTAAACAGAGCACCGTCACAGTGTGAGGGTTAAACAGAGCACCGTCACAGTGTGAGGTTAAACAGAGCACCGTCACAGTGTGAGGGTTAAACAGAGCACCGTCACAGTGTGAGGGTTAAACAGAGCACCGTCACAGTGTGAGGTTAAACAGAGCACCGTCACAGTGTGAGGGTTAAACAGAGCACCATCACAGTGTGAGGGTTAAACAGAGCACCATCACAGTGTGAGGGTTAAACAGAGCACCATCACAGTGTGAGGGTTAAACAGAGCACCGTCACAGTGTGAGGGTTAAACAGAGCACCGTCACAGTGTGAGGTTAAACAGAGCACCGTCACAGTGAGAGGTTAAACAGAGCACCTCACAGTGTGATGGTTAAACAGAGCACCTGTCACAGTGTGAGGTTAAACAAGAGCACCGTCACAATGTGAGGTTTTCAAACAGCACACAGAGTCACCGTCACAGTGTGAGGTTAAACAGAGCACCGTCACAGTGTGAGGGTTAAACAGAGCACTTCACAGTGTGAGGTTAAACAGAGCACTCACAGTGTGAGGGTTAAACAGAGCACCGTCACAGTGTTAGGTTAAACAGAGCACCGTCACAGTGTGAGGGTTAAACAGAGCACCAGTCACAGTGTGAGGGTTAAACAGAGCACCGTCACAGTGTGAGGTAAACAGAGCACCGTCACAGTGTGAGGGTTAAACAGAGCACGTCACAGTGTGAGGGTTAAACAGAGCACCGTCACAGTGTGAGGTTAAACAGAGCACCGTCACAGTGTGAGGGTTAAACAGAGCACCATCACAGTGTGAGGTTAAACAGAGCACCGTCACAGTGTGAGGTTAAACAGAGCACCGTCACAGTGTGAGGGTTAAACAGAGCACCGTCACAGTGTGAGGTTAAACAGAGCACCGTCACAGTGTGAGGGTTAAACAGAGCACCGTCACAGTGTGAGGGTTAAACAGAGCACCGTCACAGTGTGAGGTTAAACAGAGCACCGTCACAGTGTGAGTTTAAACAGAGCACCGTCACAGTGTGAGGTTAAACAGAGCACTGTCACAGTGTGAGGGTTAAACAGAGCACCGTCACAGTGTGAGGTTAAACAGAGCACCGTCACAGTGTGAGGTTAAACAGAGCACCGTCACAGTGTGAGGTTAAACAGAGCACCGTCACAGTGTGAGGTTAAACAGAGCACCGTCACAGTGTGAGGGTTAAACAGAGCACCGTCACGTGTGAGGTTAACAGAGCACCGTCACAGTGTGAGGTTAAACAGAGCACCGTCACAGTGTGAGGTTAAACAGAGCACCGTCACAGTGTGAGGGTTAAACAGAGCACCGTCACAGTGTGAGGGTTAAACAGAGCACCGTCACAGTGTGAGGGTTAAACAGAGCACCGTCACAGTGTGAGGGTTAAACAGAGCACCGTCACAGTGTGAGGTTAAACAGAGCACCGTCACAGTGTGAGGGTTAAACAGAGCACCGTCACAGTGTGAGGTTAAACAGAGCACCGTCACAGTGTGAGGTTAAACAGAGCACCGTCACAGTGTGAGGGTTAAACAGAGCACCGTCACAGTGTGAGGGTTAAACAGAGCACCGTCACAGTGTGAGGGTTAAACAGAGCACCGTCACATGTGAGGTAACAGAGCACCGTCACAGTGTGAGGGTTAAACAGAGCACCGTCACAGTGTGAGGTTAAACAGAGCACCGTCACAGTGTGAGGGTTAAACAGAGCACCGTCACAGTGTGAGGGTTAAACAGAGCACCGTCACAGTGTGAGGGTTAAACAGAGCACCGTCACAGTGTGAGGGTTAAACAGAGCACCGTCACAGTGTGAGGGTTAAACAGAGCACCGTCACAGTGTGAGGGTTAAACAGAGCACCGTCACAGTGTGAGGTTAAACAGAGCACCGTCACAGTGTGAGGTTAAACAGAGCACCGTCACAGTGTGAGGTTAAACAGAGCACCGTCACAGTGTGAGTGTTAAACAGAGCACCGTCACAGTGTGAGGGTTAAACAGAGCACCGTCACAGTGTGAGGTTAAACAGAGCACTATCACTGTGTGTGGTTAAACAGAGCACCGTCACAGTGTGAGGTTAAACAGAGCACCGTCACAGTGTGAGGGTTAAACAGAGCACCGTCACAGTGTGAGGTTAAACAGAGCACCGTCACAGTGTGAGGTTAAACAGAGCACCATCACAGTGTGAGGTTAAACAGAGCACCGTCACAGTGTGAGGTTAAACAGAGCACCGTCACAGTGTGAGGTTAAACAGAGCACCGTCACAGTGTGAGGGTTAAACAGAGCACCGTCACAGTGTGAGGGTTAAACAGAGCACCGTCACAGTGTGAGGTTAAACAGAGCACCGTCACAGTGTGAGGGTTAAACAGAGCACCGTCACAGTGTGAGGTTAAACAGAGCACCAGTCACAGTGTGAGGTTAAACAGAGCACCGGTCACAGTGTGAGGTTTAAACAGAGCACCGTCACAGTGTGAGGGTTAAACAGAGCACGTCACAGTGTGAGGTTAAACCAGAGTACTTCACAGTGTGAGGTTAAACAGAGCACCGTCACAGTGTGAGGGTTAAACAGAGCACCGTTCACAGTGTGAGGGTTAAACAGAGCACCGTCACAGTGTGAGGGTAAACTAGCACCGTGCACAGCTGTGAGGTTAAACAGAGCACGTCACAGTGTGAGGTTAAACAGAGCACCGTCACAGTGTGAGGTTAAACAGAGCACCGTCACAGTGTGAGGGTTAAACAGAGCACCGTCACAGTGTGAGGTTAAACAGAGCACCGTCACAGTGTGAGGGTTAAACAGAGCACCGTCACAGTGTGAGGGTTAAACAGAGCACCGTCACAGTGTGAGGTTAAACAGAGCACCGTCACAGTGTGAGGGTTAAACAGAGCACCGTCACAGTGTGAGGTTAAACAGAGCACCGTTCACAGTGTGAGGGTTAAACAGAGCACAGTCACAGTGTGAGGTTAAACAGAGCACCGTCACAGTGTGAGGTTAAACAGAGCACCGTCACAGTGTGAGGTTAAACAGAGCACCGTCACAGTGTGAGGGTTAAACAGAGCACCGTCACAGTGTGAGGTTAAACAGAGCACCGTCACAGTGTGAGGTTAAACAGAGCACCGTCACAGTGTGAGGTTAAACAGAGCACCGTCACAGTGTGAGGTTAAACAGAGCACCGTCACAGTGTGAGGTTAAACAGAGCACCGTCACAGTGTGAGGTTAAACAGAGCACCGTCACAGTGTGAGGGTTAAACAGAGCACCGTCACAGTGTGAGGGTTAAACAGAGCACCGTCACAGTGTGAGGGTTAAACAGAGCACCGTCACAGTGTGAGGTTAAACAGAGCACCGTCACAGTGTGAGGGTTAAACAGAGCACCGTCACAGTGTGAGGTTAAACAGAGCACCGTCACAGTGTGAGGGTTAAACAGAGCACCGTCACAGTGTGAGGTTAAACAGAGCACCGTCACAGTGTGAGGTTAAACAGAGCACCGTCACAGTGTGAGGTTAAACAGAGCACCGTCACAGTGTGAGGGTTAAACAGAGCACCGTCACAGTGTGAGGGTTAAACAGAGCACCGTCACAGTGTGAGGGTTAAACAGAGCACCGTCACAGTGTGAGGGTTAAACAGAGCACCGTCACAGTGTGAGGGTTAAACAGAGCACCGTCACAGTGTGAGGGTTAAACAGAGCACCGTCACAGTGTGAGGTTAAACAGAGCACCGTCACAGTGTGAGGTTAAACAGAGCACCGTCACAGTGTGAGGGTTAAACAGAGCACCGTCACAGTGTGAGGGTTAAACAGAGCACCGTCACAGTGTGAGGGTTAAACAGAGCACCGTCACAGTGTGAGGTTAAACAGAGCACCGTCACAGTGTGAGGTTAAACAGAGCACCGTCACAGTGTGAGGGTTAAACAGAGCACCGTCACAGTGTGAGGTTAAACAGAGCACCGTCACAGTGTGAGGGTTAAACAGAGCACCGTCACAGTGTGAGGTTAAACAGAGCACCGTCACAGTGTGAGGGTTAAACAGAGCACCGTCACAGTGTGAGGTTAAACAGAGCACCGTCACAGTGTGAGGTTAAACAGAGCACCGTCACAGTGTGAGGTTAAACAGAGCACCGTCACAGTGTGAGGGTTAAACAGAGCACCGTCACAGTGTGAGGGTTAAACAGAGCACCGTCACAGTGTGAGGGTTAAACAGAGCACCGTCACAGTGTGAGGGTTAAACAGAGCACCGTCACAGTGTGAGGTTAAACAGAGCACCGTCACAGTGTGAGGTTAAACAGAGCACCGTCACAGTGTGAGGGTTAAACAGAGCACCGTCACAGTGTGAGGTTAAACAGAGCACCGTCACAGTGTGAGGGTTAAACAGAGCACCGTCACAGTGTGAGGTTAAACAGAGCACCGTCACAGTGTGAGGGTTAAACAGAGCACCGTCACAGTGTGAGGGTTAAACAGAGCACCGTCACAGTGTGAGGGTTAAACAGAGCACCGTCACAGTGTGAGGTTAAACAGAGCACCGTCACAGTGTGAGGTTAAACAGAGCACCGTCACAGTGTGAGGGTTAAACAGAGCACCGTCACAGTGTGAGGTTAAACAGAGCACCGTCACAGTGTGAGGTTAAACAGAGCACCGTCACAGTGTGAGGTTAAACAGAGCACCGTCACAGTGTGAGGTTAAACAGAGCACCGTCACAGTGTGAGGGTTAAACAGAGCACCGTCACAGTGTGAGGTTAAACAGAGCACCGTCACAGTGTGAGGTTAAACAGAGCACCGTCACAGTGTGAGGTTAAACAGAGCACCGTCACAGTGTGAGGGTTAAACAGAGCACCGTCACAGTGTGAGGGTTAAACAGAGCACCGTCACAGTGTGAGGTTAAACAGAGCACCGTCACAGTGTGAGGGTTAAACAGAGCACCGTCACAGTGTGAGGTTAAACAGAGCACCGTCACAGTGTGAGGTTAAACAGAGCACCGTCACAGTGTGAGGGTTAAACAGAGCACCGTCACAGTGTGAGGTTAAACAGAGCACCGTCACAGTGTGAGGTTAAACAGAGCACCGTCACAGTGTGAGGTTAAACAGAGCACCGTCACAGTGTGAGGGTTAAACAGAGCACCGTCACAGTGTGAGGTTAAACAGAGCACCGTCACAGTGTGAGGTTAAACAGAGCACCGTCACAGTGTGAGGTTAAACAGAGCACCGTCACAGTGTGAGGTTAAACAGAGCACCGTCACAGTGTGAGGTTAAACAGAGCACCGTCACAGTGTGAGGTTAAACAGAGCACCGTCACAGTGTGAGGGTTAAACAGAGCACCGTCACAGTGTGAGGTTAAACAGAGCACCGTCACAGTGTGAGGTTAAACAGAGCACCGTCACAGTGTGAGGTTAAACAGAGCACCGTCACAGTGTGAGGTTAAACAGAGCACCGTCACAGTGTGAGGGTTAAACAGAGCACCGTCACAGTGTGAGGGTTAAACAGAGCACCGTCACAGTGTGAGGTTAAACAGAGCACCGTCACAGTGTGAGGGTTAAACAGAGCACCGTCACAGTGTGAGGTTAAACAGAGCACCGTCACAGTGTGAGGGTTAAACAGAGCACCGTCACAGTGTGAGGTTAAACAGAGCACCGTCACAGTGTGAGGTTAAACAGAGCACCGTCACAGTGTGAGGTTAAACAGAGCACCGTCACAGTGTGAGGTTAAACAGAGCACCGTCACAGTGTGAGGTTAAACAGAGCACCGTCACAGTGTGAGGTTAAACAGAGCACCGTCACAGTGTGAGGGTTAAACAGAGCACCGTCACAGTGTGAGGTTAAACAGAGCACCGTCACAGTGTGAGGGTTAAACAGAGCACCGTCACAGTGTGAGGTTAAACAGAGCACCGTCACAGTGTGAGGTTAAACAGAGCACCGTCACAGTGTGAGGGTTAAACAGAGCACCGTCACAGTGTGAGGTTAAACAGAGCACCGTCACAGTGTGAGGGTTAAACAGAGCACCGTCACAGTGTGAGGTTAAACAGAGCACCGTCACAGTGTGAGGTTAAACAGAGCACCGTCACAGTGTGAGGTTAAACAGAGCACCGTCACAGTGTGAGGTTAAACAGAGCACCGTCACAGTGTGAGGTTAAACAGAGCACCGTCACAGTGTGAGGGTTAAACAGAGCACCGTCACAGTGTGAGGGTTAAACAGAGCACCGTCACAGTGTGAGGTTAAACAGAGCACCGTCACAGTGTGAGGTTAAACAGAGCACCGTCACAGTGTGAGGTTAAACAGAGCACCGTCACAGTGTGAGGGTTAAACAGAGCACCGTCACAGTGTGAGGGTTAAACAGAGCACCGTCACAGTGTGAGGGTTAAACAGAGCACCGTCACAGTGTGAGGGTTAAACAGAGCACCGTCACAGTGTGAGGTTAAACAGAGCACCGTCACAGTGTGAGGGTTAAACAGAGCACCGTCACAGTGTGAGGTTAAACAGAGCACCGTCACAGTGTGAGGTTAAACAGAGCACCGTCACAGTGTGAGGTTAAACAGAGCACCGTCACAGTGTGAGGTTAAACAGAGCACCGTCACAGTGTGAGGGTTAAACAGAGCACCGTCACAGTGTGAGGTTAAACAGAGCACCGTCACAGTGTGAGGTTAAACAGAGCACCGTCACAGTGTGAGGGTTAAACAGAGCACCGTCACAGTGTGAGGTTAAACAGAGCACCGTCACAGTGTGAGGGTTAAACAGAGCACCGTCACAGTGTGAGGTTAAACAGAGCACCGTCACAGTGTGAGGTTAAACAGAGCACCGTCACAGTGTGAGGTTAAACAGAGCACCGTCACAGTGTGAGGGTTAAACAGAGCACCGTCACAGTGTGAGGTTAAACAGAGCACCGTCACAGTGTGAGGGTTAAACAGAGCACCGTCACAGTGTGAGGTTAAACAGAGCACCGTCACAGTGTGAGGTTAAACAGAGCACCGTCACAGTGTGAGGTTAAACAGAGCACCGTCACAGTGTGAGGTTAAACAGAGCACCGTCACAGTGTGAGGGTTAAACAGAGCACCGTCACAGTGTGAGGGTTAAACAGAGCACCGTCACAGTGTGAGGGTTAAACAGAGCACCGTCACAGTGTGAGGGTTAAACAGAGCACCGTCACAGTGTGAGGTTAAACAGAGCACCGTCACAGTGTGAGGTTAAACAGAGCACCGTCACAGTGTGAGGGTTAAACAGAGCACCGTCACAGTGTGAGGGTTAAACAGAGCACCGTCACAGTGTGAGGTTAAACAGAGCACCGTCACAGTGTGAGGGTTAAACAGAGCACCGTCACAGTGTGAGGTTAAACAGAGCACCGTCACAGTGTGAGGGTTAAACAGAGCACCGTCACAGTGTGAGGGTTAAACAGAGCACCGTCACAGTGTGAGGTTAAACAGAGCACCGTCACAGTGTGAGGTTAAACAGAGCACCGTCACAGTGTGAGGTTAAACAGAGCACCGTCACAGTGTGAGGGTTAAACAGAGCACCGTCACAGTGTGAGGGTTAAACAGAGCACCGTCACAGTGTGAGGTTAAACAGAGCACCGTCACAGTGTGAGGGTTAAACAGAGCACCGTCACAGTGTGAGGGTTAAACAGAGCACCGTCACAGTGTGAGGTTAAACAGAGCACCGTCACAGTGTGAGGTTAAACAGAGCACCGTCACAGTGTGAGGGTTAAACAGAGCACCGTCACAGTGTGAGGGTTAAACAGAGCACCGTCACAGTGTGAGGTTAAACAGAGCACCGTCACAGTGTGAGGGTTAAACAGAGCACCGTCACAGTGTGAGGGTTAAACAGAGCACCGTCACAGTGTGAGGTTAAACAGAGCACCGTCACAGTGTGAGGTTAAACAGAGCACCGTCACAGTGTGAGGTTAAACAGAGCACCGTCACAGTGTGAGGGTTAAACAGAGCACCGTCACAGTGTGAGGTTAAACAGAGCACCGTCACAGTGTGAGGTTAAACAGAGCACCGTCACAGTGTGAGGTTAAACAGAGCACCGTCACAGTGTGAGGTTAAACAGAGCACCGTCACAGTGTGAGGTTAAACAGAGCACCGTCACAGTGTGAGGTTAAACAGAGCACCGTCACAGTGTGAGGGTTAAACAGAGCACCGTCACAGTGTGAGGTTAAACAGAGCACCGTCACAGTGTGAGGTTAAACAGAGCACCGTCACAGTGTGAGGTTAAACAGAGCACCGTCACAGTGTGAGGTTAAACAGAGCACCGTCACAGTGTGAGGTTAAACAGAGCACCGTCACAGTGTGAGGTTAAACAGAGCACCGTCACAGTGTGAGGGTTAAACAGAGCACCGTCACAGTGTGAGGTTAAACAGAGCACCGTCACAGTGTGAGGTTAAACAGAGCACCGTCACAGTGTGAGGTTAAACAGAGCACCGTCACAGTGTGAGGTTAAACAGAGCACCGTCACAGTGTGAGGTTAAACAGAGCACCGTCACAGTGTGAGGGTTAAACAGAGCACCGTCACAGTGTGAGGGTTAAACAGAGCACCGTCACAGTGTGAGGTTAAACAGAGCACCGTCACAGTGTGAGGTTAAACAGAGCACCGTCACAGTGTGAGGGTTAAACAGAGCACCGTCACAGTGTGAGGTTAAACAGAGCACGTCACAGTGTGAGGGTTAAACAGAGCACCGTCACAGTGTGAGGTTAAACAGAGCACCGTCACAGTGTGAGGTTAAACAGAGCACCGTCACAGTGTGAGGTTAAACAGAGCACCGTCACAGTGTGAGGGTTAAACAGAGCACCGTCACAGTGTGAGGGTTAAACAGAGCACCGTCACAGTGTGAGGTTAAACAGAGCACCATCACAGTGTGAGGGTTAAACAGAGCACCGTCACAGTGTGAGGTTAAACAGAGCACCGTCACAGTGTGAGGTTAAACAGAGCACCGTCACAGTGTGAGGTTAAACAGAGCACCGTCACAGTGTGAGGTTAAACAGAGCACCGTCACAGTGTGAGGTTAAACAGAGCACCGTCACAGTGTGAGGGTTAAACAGAGCACCGTCACAGTGTGAGGGTTAAACAGAGCACCGTCACAGTGTGAGGGTTAAACAGAGCACCGTCACAGTGTGAGGTTAAACAGAGCACCGTCACAGTGTGAGGTTAAACAGAGCACCGTCACAGTGTGAGGGTTAAACAGAGCACCGTCACAGTGTGAGGTTAAACAGAGCACCGTCACAGTGTGAGGGTTAAACAGAGCACCGTCACAGTGTGAGGTTAAACAGAGCACCGTCACAGTGTGAGGGTTAAACAGAGCACCGTCACAGTGTGAGGTTAAACAGAGCACCGTCACAGTGTGAGGTTAAACAGAGCACCGTCACAGTGTGAGGTTAAACAGAGCACCGTCACAGTGTGAGGGTTAAACAGAGCACCGTCACAGTGTGAGGTTAAACAGAGCACCATCACAGTGTGAGGTTAAACAGAGCACCGTCACAGTGTGAGGTGAAACAGAGCACCATCACAGTGTGAGGTTAAACAGAGCACCGTCACAGTGTGAGGTTAAACAGAGCACCAGTCACAGTGTGAGGTTAAACAGAGGCACCGTCACAGTGTGAGGGTTAAACAGAGCACCGTCACAGTGTGAGGGTTAAACAGAGCACCGTCACAGTGTGAGGTTAAACAGAGCACCGTCACAGTGTGAGGGTTAAACAGAGCACCGTCACAGTGTGAGGTTTAAACAGAGCACCGTCACAGTGTGAGGTTAAACAGAGCACCGTCACAGTGTGAGGTTAAACAGAGCACCGTCACAGTGTGAGGGTTAAACAGAGCACCGTCACAGTGTGAGGGTTAAACAGAGCACCGTCACAGTGTGAGGTTAAACAGAGCACCGTCACAGTGTGAGGGTTAAACAGAGCACCGTCACAGTGTGAGGGTTAAACAGAGCACCGTCACAGTGTGAGGTTAAACAGAGCACCAGGTCACAGTGTGAGGGTTAAACAGAGCACGTCACAGTGTGAGGGTTAAACAGAGCACCGTCACAGTGTGAGGGTTAAACAGAGCACCGTCACAGTGTGAGGTTAAACAGAGCACCGTCACAGTGTGAGGGTTAAACAGAGCACCGTCACAGTGTGAGGGTTAAACAGAGCACCGTCACAGTGTGAGGTTAAACAGAGCACCGTCACAGTGTGAGGGTTAAACAGAGCACCGTCACAGTGTGAGGTTAAACAGAGCACCGTCACAGTGTGAGGTTAAACAGAGCACCGTCACAGTGTGAGGGTTAAACAGAGCACCGTCACAGTGTGAGGTTAAACAGAGCACCGTCACAGTGTGAGGTTAAACAGAGCACCGTCACAGTGTGAGGTTAAACAGAGCACTGTCACAGTGTGAGGGTTAAACAGAGCACCGTCACAGTGTGAGGGTTAAACAGAGCACCGTCACAGTGTGAGGTTAAACAGAGCACCGTCACAGTGTGAGGTTAAACAGAGCACTGTCACAGTGTGAGGTTAAACAGAGCACCGTCACAGTGTGAGGTTAAACAGAGCACCGTCACAGTGTGAGGGTTAAACAGAGCACCGTCACAGTGTGAGGTTAAACAGAGCACCGTCACAGTGTGAGGTTAAACAGAGCACCGTCACAGTGTGAGGTTAAACAGAGCACCGTCACAGTGTGAGGGTTAAACAGAGCACCGTCACAGTGTGAGGTTAAACAGAGCACCGTCACAGTGTGAGGTTAAACAGAGCACCGTCACAGTGTGAGGGTTAAACAGAGCACCGTCACAGTGTGAGGTTAAACAGAGCACCGTCACAGTGTGAGGGTTAAACAGAGCACCGTCACAGTGTGAGGTTAAACAGAGCACCGTCACAGTGTGAGGTTAAACAGAGCACCGTCACAGTGTGAGGGTTAAACAGAGCACCGTCACAGTGTGAGGTTAAACAGAGCACCGTCACAGTGTGAGGGTTAAACAGAGCACCGTCACAGTGTGAGGTTAAACAGAGCACCGTCACAGTGTGAGGTTAAACAGAGCACCGTCACAGTGTGAGGGTTAAACAGAGCACCGTCACAGTGTGAGGTTAAACAGAGCACCGTCACAGTGTGAGGGTTAAACAGAGCACCGTCACAGTGTGAGGTTAAACAGAGCACCGTCACAGTGTGAGGTTAAACAGAGCACCGTCACAGTGTGAGGTTAAACAGAGCACCGTCACAGTGTGAGGGTTAAACAGAGCACCGTCACAGTGTGAGGTTAAACAGAGCACCGTCACAGTGTGAGGGTTAAACAGAGCACCGTCACAGTGTGAGGGTTAAACAGAGCACCGTCACAGTGTGAGGTTAAACAGAGCACCGTCACAGTGTGAGGGTTAAACAGAGCACCGTCACAGTGTGAGGTTAAACAGAGCACCGTCACAGTGTGAGGTTAAACAGAGCACCGTCACAGTGTGAGGTTAAACAGAGCACCGTCACAGTGTGAGGGTTAAACAGAGCACCGTCACAGTGTGAGGTTAAACAGAGCACCGTCACAGTGTGAGGTTAAACAGAGCACCGTCACAGTGTGAGGTTAAACAGAGCACCGTCACAGTGTGAGGTTAAACAGAGCACCGTCACAGTGTGAGGTTAAACAGAGCACCGTCACAGTGTGAGGTTAAACAGAGCACCGTCACAGTGTGAGGTTAAACAGAGCACCGTCACAGTGTGAGGGTTAAACAGAGCACCGTCACAGTGTGAGGTTAAACAGAGCACCGTCACAGTGTGAGGTTAAACAGAGCACCGTCACAGTGTGAGGTTAAACAGAGCACCGTCACAGTGTGAGGTTAAACAGAGCACCGTCACAGTGTGAGGTTAAACAGAGCACCGTCACAGTGTGAGGGTTAAACAGAGCACCGTCACAGTGTGAGGTTAAACAGAGCACCGTCACAGTGTGAGGTTAAACAGAGCACCGTCACAGTGTGAGGGTTAAACAGAGCACCGTCACAGTGTGAGGTTAAACAGAGCACCGTCACAGTGTGAGGTTAAACAGAGCACCGTCACAGTGTGAGGTTAAACAGAGCACCGTCACAGTGTGAGGTTAAACAGAGCACCGTCACAGTGTGAGGTTAAACAGAGCACCGTCACAGTGTGAGGGTTAAACAGAGCACCGTCACAGTGTGAGGGTTAAACAGAGCACCGTCACAGTGTGAGGTTAAACAGAGCACCGTCACAGTGTGAGGTTAAACAGAGCACCGTCACAGTGTGAGGTTAAACAGAGCACCGTCACAGTGTGAGGGTTAAACAGAGCACCGTCACAGTGTGAGGGTTAAACAGAGCACCGTCACAGTGTGAGGTTAAACAGAGCACCGTCACAGTGTGAGGGTTAAACAGAGCACCGTCACAGTGTGAGGTTAAACAGAGCACCGTCACAGTGTGAGGTTAAACAGAGCACCGTCACAGTGTGAGGTTAAACAGAGCACCGTCACAGTGTGAGGGTTAAACAGAGCACCGTCACAGTGTGAGGTTAAACAGAGCACCGTCACAGTGTGAGGTTAAACAGAGCACCGTCACAGTGTGAGGTTAAACAGAGCACCGTCACAGTGTGAGGGTTAAACAGAGCACCGTCACAGTGTGAGGGTTAAACAGAGCACCGTCACAGTGTGAGGTTAAACAGAGCACCGTCACAGTGTGAGGGTTAAACAGAGCACCGTCACAGTGTGAGGTTAAACAGAGCACCGTCACAGTGTGAGGTTAAACAGAGCACCGTCACAGTGTGAGGTTAAACAGAGCACCGTCACAGTGTGAGGTTAAACAGAGCACCGTCACAGTGTGAGGGTTAAACAGAGCACCGTCACAGTGTGAGGGTTAAACAGAGCACCGTCACAGTGTGAGGGTTAAACAGAGCACCGTCACAGTGTGAGGTTAAACAGAGCACCGTCACAGTGTGAGGTTAAACAGAGCACCGTCACAGTGTGAGATTAAACAGAGCACCGTCACAGTGTGAGGGTTAAACAGAGCACCGTCACAGTGTGAGGTTAAACAGAGCACCGTCACAGTGTGAGGTTAAACAGAGCACCGTCACAGTGTGAGGGTTAAACAGAGCACCGTCACAGTGTGAGGTTAAACAGAGCACCGTCACAGTGTGAGGTTAAACAGAGCACCGTCACAGTGTGAGTTAAACAGAGCACCGTCACAGTGTGAGGGTTAAACAGAGCACCGTCACAGTGTGAGGGTTAAACAGAGCACCGTCACAGTGTGAGGTTAAACAGAGCACCGTCACAGTGTGAGGTTAAACAGAGCACCGTCACAGTGTGAGGTTAAACAGAGCACCGTCACAGTGTGAGGGTTAAACAGAGCACCGTCACAGTGTGAGGGTTAAACAGAGCACCGTCACAGTGTGAGGTTAAACAGAGCACCGTCACAGTGTGAGGGTTAAACAGAGCACCGTCACAGTGTGAGGTTAAACAGAGCACCGTCACAGTGTGAGGGTTAAACAGAGCACCGTCACAGTGTGAGGTTAAACAGAGCACCGTCACAGTGTGAGGTTAAACAGAGCACCGTCACAGTGTGAGGGTTAAACAGAGCACCGTCACAGTGTGAGGTTAAACAGAGCACCGTCACAGTGTGAGGTTAAACAGAGCACCGTCACAGTGTGAGGTTAAACAGAGCACCGTCACAGTGTGAGGGTTAAACAGAGCACCGTCACAGTGTGAGGGTTAAACAGAGCACCGTCACAGTGTGAGGGTTAAACAGAGCACCGTCACAGTGTGAGGGTTAAACAGAGCACCGTCACAGTGTGAGGTTAAACAGAGCACCGTCACAGTGTGAGGGTTAAACAGAGCACCGTCACAGTGTGAGGGTTAAACAGAGCACCGTCACAGTGTGAGGTTAAACAGAGCACCGTCACAGTGTGAGGTTAAACAGAGCACCGTCACAGTGTGAGGGTTAAACAGAGCACCGTCACAGTGTGAGGTTAAACAGAGCACCGTCACAGTGTGAGGGTTAAACAGAGCACCGTCACAGTGTGAGGGTTAAACAGAGCACCGTCACAGTGTGAGGGTTAAACAGAGCACCGTCACAGTGTGAGGTTAAACAGAGCACCGTCACAGTGTGAGGGTTAAACAGAGCACCGTCACAGTGTGAGGTTAAACAGAGCACCGTCACAGTGTGAGGGTTAAACAGAGCACCGTCACAGTGTGAGGGTTAAACAGAGCACCGTCACAGTGTGAGGTTAAACAGAGCACCGTCACAGTGTGAGGTTAAACAGAGCACCGTCACAGTGTGAGGTTAAACAGAGCACCGTCACAGTGTGAGGGTTAAACAGAGCACCGTCACAGTGTGAGGTTAAACAGAGCACCGTCACAGTGTGAGGTTAAACAGAGCACCGTCACAGTGTGAGGTTAAACAGAGCACCGTCACAGTGTGAGGGTTAAACAGAGCACCGTCACAGTGTGAGGTTAAACAGAGCACCGTCACAGTGTGAGGGTTAAACAGAGCACCGTCACAGTGTGAGGGTTAAACAGAGCACCGTCACAGTGTGAGGTTAAACAGAGCACCGTCACAGTGTGAGGGTTAAACAGAGCACCGTCACAGTGTGAGGTTAAACAGAGCACCGTCACAGTGTGAGGTTAAACAGAGCACCGTCACAGTGTGAGGTTAAACAGAGCACCGTCACAGTGTGAGGTTAAACAGAGCACCGTCACAGTGTGAGGGTTAAACAGAGCACCGTCACAGTGTGAGGTTAAACAGAGCACCGTCACAGTGTGAGGGTTAAACAGAGCACCGTCACAGTGTGAGGGTTAAACAGAGCACCGTCACAGTGTGAGGTTAAACAGAGCACCGTCACAGTGTGAGGGTTAAACAGAGCACCGTCACAGTGTGAGGTTAAACAGAGCACCGTCACAGTGTGAGGGTTAAACAGAGCACCGTCACAGTGTGAGGTTAAACAGAGCACCGTCACAGTGTGAGGTTAAACAGAGCACCGTCACAGTGTGAGGTTAAACAGAGCACCGTCACAGTGTGAGGGTTAAACAGAGCACCGTCACAGTGTGAGGTTAAACAGAGCACCGTCACAGTGTGAGGGTTAAACAGAGCACCGTCACAGTGTGAGGTTAAACAGAGCACCGTCACAGTGTGAGGTTAAACAGAGCACCGTCACAGTGTGAGGGTTAAACAGAGCACCGTCACAGTGTGAGGGTTAAACAGAGCACCGTCACAGTGTGAGGTTAAACAGAGCACCGTCACAGTGTGAGGGTTAAACAGAGCACCGTCACAGTGTGAGGTTAAACAGAGCACCGTCACAGTGTGAGGTTAAACAGAGCACCGTCACAGTGTGAGGTTAAACAGAGCACCGTCACAGTGTGAGGTTAAACAGAGCACCGTCACAGTGTGAGGTTAAACAGAGCACCGTCACAGTGTGAGGGTTAAACAGAGCACCGTCACAGTGTGAGGGTTAAACAGAGCACCGTCACAGTGTGAGGGTTAAACAGAGCACCGTCACAGTGTGAGGTTAAACAGAGCACCGTCACAGTGTGAGGTTAAACAGAGCACCGTCACAGTGTGAGGGTTAAACAGAGCACCGTCACAGTGTGAGGGTTAAACAGAGCACCGTCACAGTGTGAGGGTTAAACAGAGCACCGTCACAGTGTGAGGTTAAACAGAGCACCGTCACAGTGTGAGGGTTAAACAGAGCACCGTCACAGTGTGAGGTTAAACAGAGCACCGTCACAGTGTGAGGTTAAACAGAGCACCGTCACAGTGTGAGGTTAAACAGAGCACCGTCACAGTGTGAGGGTTAAACAGAGCACCGTCACAGTGTGAGGGTTAAACAGAGCACCGTCACAGTGTGAGGTTAAACAGAGCACCGTCACAGTGTGAGGTTAAACAGAGCACCGTCACAGTGTGAGGTTAAACAGAGCACCGTCACAGTGTGAGGGTTAAACAGAGCACCGTCACAGTGTGAGGTTAAACAGAGCACCGTCACAGTGTGAGGGTTAAACAGAGCACCGTCACAGTGTGAGGGTTAAACAGAGCACCGTCACAGTGTGAGGTTAAACAGAGCACCGTCACAGTGTGAGGTTAAACAGAGCACCGTCACAGTGTGAGGTTAAACAGAGCACCGTCACAGTGTGAGGTTAAACAGAGCACCGTCACAGTGTGAGGTTAAACAGAGCACCGTCACAGTGTGAGGTTAAACAGAGCACCGTCACAGTGTGAGGTTAAACAGAGCACCGTCACAGTGTGAGGTTAAACAGAGCACCGTCACAGTGTGAGGGTTAAACAGAGCACCGTCACAGTGTGAGGGTTAAACAGAGCACCGTCACAGTGTGAGGGTTAAACAGAGCACCGTCACAGTGTGAGGGTTAAACAGAGCACCGTCACAGTGTGAGGTTAAACAGAGCACCGTCACAGTGTGAGGTTAAACAGAGCACCGTCACAGTGTGAGGGTTAAACAGAGCACCGTCACAGTGTGAGGTTAAACAGAGCACCGTCACAGTGTGAGGGTTAAACAGAGCACCGTCACAGTGTGAGGGTTAAACAGAGCACCGTCACAGTGTGAGGTTTTTAAAACAGAGCACCGTCACAGTGTGAGGGTTAAACAGAGCACCGTCACAGTGTGAGATTAAACAGAAGCACCGTCACAGTGTGAGGTTAACAGAGCACCGGTCACAGTGTGAGGGTTAAACAGAGCACGTCACAGTGTGCGGGTTAAACAGAGCACGTCACAGTGTGAGGTTAAACAGAGCACCGTCACAGTGTGAGGGTTAAACAGAGCACCGTCACAGTGTGAGGTTTTAACAGAGCTCCGTCACAGTGTGAGGTTAAACAGAGCGCCGTCACAGTGTGAGGTTAAACAGAGCACGTCACAGTGTGAGGTTAAACAGAGCACGTCACAGTGTGAGGGTTAAACAGAGCACCGTCACAGTGTGAGGGTTTGAAAACAGAGGCACGTCACAGTGTGAGGATAAACAGAGCACCGTCACAGTGTGAGGTTAAACAGTGCACCGTCACAGTGTGAGGTTAAAAGAGCATCGTCACAGTGTGAGGTTAAACAGAGCACCGTCACAGTGTGAGGGTTAAACAGAGCACCGTCACAGTGTGAGGTTAAACAGAGCACCGTCACAGTGTGAGGTTAAACAGAGCACCGTCACAGTGTGAGGGTTAAACAGAGCACCGTCACAGTGTGAGGTTAAACAGAGCACCGTCACAGTGTGAGGTTAAACAGAGCACCGTCACAGTGTGAGGTTAAACAGAGCACCGTCACAGTGTGAGGGTTAAACAGAGCACCGTCACAGTGTGAGGGTTAAACAGAGCACCGTCACAGTGTGAGGTTAAACAGAGCACCGTCACAGTGTGAGGGTTAAACAGAGCACCGTCACAGTGTGAGGGTTAAACAGAGCACCGTCACAGTGTGAGGTTAAACAGAGCACCGTCACAGTGTGAGGGTTAAACAGAGCACCGTCACAGTGTGAGGTTAAACAGAGCACCGTCACAGTGTGAGGTTAAACAGAGCACCGTCACAGTGTGAGGTTAAACAGAGCACCGTCACAGTGTGAGGGTTAAACAGAGCACCGTCACAGTGTGAGGTTAAACAGAGCACCGTCACAGTGTGAGGTTAAACAGAGCACCGTCACAGTGTGAGGTTAAACAGAGCACCGTCACAGTGTGAGGTTAAACAGAGCACCGTCACAGTGTGAGGTTAAACAGAGCACCGTCACAGTGTGAGGTTAAACAGAGCACCGTCACAGTGTGAGGTTAAACAGAGCACCGTCACAGTGTGAGGGTTAAACAGAGCACCGTCACAGTGTGAGGTTAAACAGAGCACCGTCACAGTGTGAGGTTAAACAGAGCACCGTCACAGTGTGAGGTTAAACAGAGCACCGTCACAGTGTGAGGTTAAACAGAGCACCGTCACAGTGTGAGGTTAAACAGAGCTACGTCACAGTGTGAGGTTAAACAGAGCACCGTCACAGTGTGAGGGTTAAACAGAGCACCGTCACAGTGTGAGGTTAAACAGAGCACCGTCACAGTGTGAGGTTAAACAGAGCACCGTCACAGTGTGAGGTTAAACAGAGCACCGTCACAGTGTGAGGTTAAACAGAGCACCGTCACAGTGTGAGGTTAAACAGAGCACCGTCACAGTGTGAGGTTAAACAGAGCACCGTCACAGTGTGAGGTTAAACAGAGCACCGTCACAGTGTGAGGGTTAAACAGAGCACCGTCACAGTGTGAGGGTTAAACAGAGCACCGTCACAGTGTGAGGGTTAAACAGAGCACCGTCACAGTGTGAGGTTAAACAGAGCACCGTCACAGTGTGAGGTTAAACAGAGCACCGTCACAGTGTGAGGGTTAAACAGAGCACCGTCACAGTGTGAGGGTTAAACAGAGCACCGTCACAGTGTGAGGTTAAACAGAGCACCGTCACAGTGTGAGGGTTAAACAGAGCACCGTCACAGTGTGAGGTTAAACAGAGCACCGTCACAGTGTGAGGTTAAACAGAGCACCGTCACAGTGTGAGGTTAAACAGAGCACCGTCACAGTGTGAGGGTTAAACAGAGCACCGTCACAGTGTGAGTTAAACAGAGCACCGTCACAGTGTGAGGTTAAACAGAGCACCGTCACAGTGTGAGGGTTAAACAGAGCACCGTCACAGTGTGAGGTTAAACAGAGCACCGTCACAGTGTGAGGGTTAAACAGAGCACCGTCACAGTGTGAGGTTAAACAGAGCACCGTCACAGTGTGAGGTTAAACAGAGCACCGTCACAGTGTGAGGTTAAACAGAGCACCGTCACAGTGTGAGGTTAAACAGAGCACCGTCACAGTGTGAGGTTAAACAGAGCACCGTCACAGTGTGAGGTTAAACAGAGCACCGTCACAGTGTGAGGTTAAACAGAGCACCGTCACAGTGTGAGGTTAAACAGAGCACCGTCACAGTGTGAGGTTAAACAGAGCACCGTCACAGTGTGAGGTTAAACAGAGCACCGTCACAGTGTGAGGGTTAAACAGAGCACCGTCACAGTGTGAGGTTAAACAGAGCACCGTCACAGTGTGAGGTTAAACAGAGCACCGTCACAGTGTGAGGTTAAACAGAGCACCGTCACAGTGTGAGGTTAAACAGAGCACCGTCACAGTGTGAGGGTTAAACAGAGCACCGTCACAGTGTGAGGTTAAACAGAGCACCGTCACAGTGTGAGGTTAAACAGAGCACCGTCACAGTGTGAGGGTTAAACAGAGCACCGTCACAGTGTGAGGTTAAACAGAGCACCGTCACAGTGTGAGGTTAAACAGAGCTACGTCACAGTGTGAGGTTAAACAGAGCACCGTCACAGTGTGAGGGTTAAACAGAGCACCGTCACAGTGTGAGGTTAAACAGAGCACCGTCACAGTGTGAGGTTAAACAGAGCACCGTCACAGTGTGAGGGTTAAACAGAGCACCGTCACAGTGTGAGGTTAAACAGAGCACCGTCACAGTGTGAGGTTAAACAGAGCACCGTCACAGTGTGAGGTTAAACAGAGCACCGTCACAGTGTGAGGTTAAACAGAGCACCGTCACAGTGTGAGGGTTAAACAGAGCACCGTCACAGTGTGAGGGTTAAACAGAGCACCGTCACAGTGTGAGGGTTAAACAGAGCACCGTCACAGTGTGAGGGTTAAACAGAGCACCGTCACAGTGTGAGGTTAAACAGAGCACCGTCACAGTGTGAGGTTAAAACAGAGCACCGTCACAGTGTGAGGGTTAAACAGAGCACCGTCACAGTGTGAGGGTTAAACAGAGCACCGTCACAGTGTGAGGGTTAAACAGAGCACCGTCACAGTGTGAGGGTTAAACAGAGCACCGTCACAGTGTGAGGTTAAACAGAGCACCGTCACAGTGTGAGGTTTAAACAGAGCACCGTCACAGTGTGAGGGTTAAACAGAGCACCGTCACAGTGTGAGGTTAAACAGAGCACCGTCACAGTGTGAGGGTTAAACAGAGCACCGTCACAGTGTGAGGTTAAACAGAGCACCGTCACAGTGTGAGGTTAAACAGAGCACCGTCACAGTGTGAGGGTTAAACAGAGCACCATCAGTGTGAGGGTTAAACAGAGCACCGTCACAGTGTGAGGGTTAAACAGAGCACCGTCACAGTGTGAGGTTAAACAGAGCACCGTCACAGTGTGAGGTTAAACAGAGCACCGTCACAGTGTGTGAGGTTAAACAGAGCACCGTCACAGTGTGAGGTTAAACAGAGCACCGTCACAGTGAGGGTTAAACAGAGCACGTCACAGTGTGAGGTTAAACAGAGCACCGTCACAGTGTGAGGTTAAACAGAGCACCGTCACAGTGTGAGGTTAAACAGAGCACCGTCACAGTGTGAGGTTAAACAGAGCACCGTCACAGTGTGAGGGTTAAACAGAGCACCGTCACAGTGTGAGGTTAAACAGAGCACCGTCACAGTGTGAGGTTAAACAGAGCACCGTCACAGTGTGAGGTTAAACAGAGCACCGTCACAGTGTGAGGGTTAAACAGAGCACCGTCACAGTGTGAGGTTAAACAGAGCACCGTCACAGTGTGAGGTTAAACAGAGCACCGTCACAGTGTGAGGTTAAACAGAGCACCGTCACAGTGTGAGGTTAAACAGAGCACCGTCACAGTGTGAGGTTAAACAGAGCACCGTCACAGTGTGAGGTTAAACAGAGCCCGTCACAGTGTGAGGGTTAAACAGAGCACCGTCACAGTGTGAGGGTTAAACAGAGCACCGTCACAGTGTGAGGTTAAACAGAGCACCGTCACAGTGTGAGGTTAAACAGAGCACCGTCACAGTGTGAGGTTAAACAGAGCACCGTCACAGTGTGAGGTTAAACAGAGCACCGTCACAGTGTGAGGTTAAACAGAGCACCGTCACAGTGTGAGGGTTAAACAGAGCACCGTCACAGTGTGAGGGTTAAACAGAGCACCGTCACAGTGTGAGGGTTAAACAGAGCACCGTCACAGTGTGAGGGTTAAACAGAGCACCGTCACAGTGTGAGGGTTAAACAGAGCACCGTCACAGTGTGAGGGTTAAACAGAGCACCGTCACAGTGTGAGGTTAAACAGAGCACCGTCACAGTGTGAGGGTTAAACAGAGCACCGTCACAGTGTGAGGTTAAACAGAGCACCGTCACAGTGTGAGGGTTAAACAGAGCACGTCACAGTGTGAGGGTTAAACAGAGCACCGTCACAGTGTGAGGTTAAACAGAGCACCGTCACAGTGTGAGGGTTAAACAGAGCACCGTCACAGTGTGAGGTTAAACAGAGCACCGTCACAGTGTGAGGGTTAAAACAGAGCACCGTCACAGTGTGAGGTTAAACAGAGCACCGTCACAGTGTGAGGTTAAACAGAGCACCGTCACAGTGTGAGGTTAAACAGAGCACCGTCACAGTGTGAGGTTAAACAGAGCACCGTCACAGTGTGAGGTTAAACAGAGCACCGTCACAGTGTGAGGTTAAACAGAGCACCGTCACAGTGTGAGGGTTAAACAGAGCACCGTCACAGTGTGAGGTTAAACAGAGCACCGTCACAGTGTGAGAGTGGTAAACAGAGCACCGTCACAGTGTGAGGGTTAAAAAGAGCACCGTCAGTGTGAGGAGTTAAAAGAGCACCGTCACAGTGTGAGGTTAAACAGAGCACCGTCACAGTGTGAGGGTTATTTAACAGAGCACCGTCACAGTGTGAGGTTAAACAGAGCACCGTCACAGTGTGAGGTTAAACAGAGCACCGTCACAGTGTGAGGTTAAACAGAGCACCGTCACAGTGTGAGGAGTTAAACAGAGCACCGTCACAGTGTGAGGTTAAACAGAGCACCGTCACAGTGTGAGGTTAAACAGAGCACCGTCACAGTGTGAGGTTAAACAGAGCACCGTCACAGTGTGAGGTTAAACAGAGCACCGTCACAGTGTGAGGTTAAACAGAGCACCGTCACAGTGTGAGGGTTAAACAGAGCACCGTCACAGTGTGAGGGTTAAACAGAGCACCGTCACAGTGTGAGGGTTAAACAGAGCACCGTCACAGTGTGAGGTTTAAACAGAGCACCGTCACAGTGTGAGGGTTAAACAGAGCACCGTCACAGTGTGAGGTTAAACAGAGCACCGTCACAGTGTGAGGTTAAACAGAGCACCGTCACAGTGTGAGGTTAAACAGAGCACCGTCACAGTGTGAGGGTTAAACAGAGCACCGTCACAGTGTGAGGTTAAACAGAGCACCGTCACAGTGTGAGGTTAAACAGAGCACCGTCACAGTGTGAGGGTTAAACAGAGCACCGTCACAGTGTGAGGGTTAAACAGAGCACCGTCACAGTGTGAGGTTAAACAGAGCACCGTCACAGTGTGAGGTTAAACAGAGCACCGTCACAGTGTGAGGTTAAACAGAGCACCGTCACAGTGTGAGGTTAAACAGAGCACCGTCACAGTGTGAGGTTAAACAGAGCACCGTCACAGTGTGAGGGTTAAACAGAGCACCGTCACAGTGTGAGGTTTACAGAGCACCGTCACAGTGTGAGGGTTAAACAGAGCACCGTCACAGTGTGAGGGTTAAACAGAGCACCGTCACAGTGTGAGGTTAAACAGAGCACCGTCACAGTGTGAGGTTAAACAGAGCACGCACCGTCACAGTGTGAGGGTTAAACAGAGCACCGTCACAGTGTGAGGTTAAACAGAGCACCGTCACAGTGTGAGGTTAAACAGAGCACCGTCACAGTGTGAGGGTTAAACAGAGCACCGTCACAGTGTGAGGTTAAACAGAGCACCGTCACAGTGTGAGGGTAAACAGAGCACCGTCACAGTGTGAGGGTTAAACAGAGCACCGTCACAGTGTGAGGTTAAACAGAGCACCGTCACAGTGTGAGGTTAAACAGAGCACCGTCACAGTGTGAGGGTTAAACAGAGCACCGTCACAGTGTGTGGGTTAAACAGAGCACGTCACAGTGTGAGGTTAAACAGAGCACCGTCACAGTGTGAGGGTTAAACAGAGCACCGTCACAGTGTGAGGGTAAACAGAGCACCGTCACAGTGTGAGGTTAAACAGAGCACCGTCACAGTGTGAGGTTAAACAGAGCACCGTCACAGTGTGAGGGTTAAACAGAGCAACGTCACAGTGTGAGGTTAAACAGAGCACCGTCACAGTGTGAGGGTAAACAGAGCACGTCACAGTGTGAGGGTTAAACAGAGCACCGTCACAGTGTGAGGGTTAAACAGAGCACCGTCACAGTGTGAGGTTAAAAAGAGCACCGTCACAGTGTGAGGTTAAACAGAGCACCGTCACAGTGTGAGGGTTAAACAGAGCACCGTCACAGTGTGAGGTTAAACAGAGCACCGTCACAGTGTGAGGGTTAAA
>JASTWF010000510.1:270904-342933 GCA_030390025.1 Squalus acanthias
TCCTCCTCCTCTTCCTCCTCCTCCTCTTCCTCCTCCTCCTCCTCCTCCTCTTCCTCCTCCTCTTCCTCCTCCAACACTTACTCCTCCTCCTCCTCCTCCTCCTCTTCCTCCTCCTCCTCCAACTCCTCTTCATCCTCCAACTCCTCTTCCTCCTCCACCTCCTCCAACTCCTCCTCCTCTCCTCCTCCTCCAACTCCTCTTCCTCATCCTCCAACTCATCTTCCTCTACCTCCCCCTCCTGTCCTCCTCTTCCTCTTCCTCCTCCTCCTCTTCCTCCACCTCCTCTTCCTCCTCCTCCTCCTACCCTCCTCCTCCTCCTCTTCCTCCTCCTCCTCCTCCTCTTCCTCCTCCCCCTCCTCCTCCCCCTCCTCCTCCACCTCCTCTTCCTCCTCCTCCTCTTCCTCCTCCTCCTCCTCTTCCTCCTCCTCCTCCTCCCCCTCCTCCTCCTCCCCCTCCTCCTCCTCCTCCTCTTCCTCCTCTCCCTCCTCCTCCACCTCCTCTTCCTCCTCCTCCACCTCCTCCACCTCCTCCTCCTCCTCCTACTCCACCTCCTCTTCCTCCCCCTCCTCCACTCTTCCTCCTCCTCCTCCTCCTCTTCCTCCACCTCCTCCTCCTCCTCCTCCTCTTCCTCCTCCTCCTCTTCCACTTCCTCCTCCTCTTCCTCCTCTTCCTCCTCCTCCTCATCCTCTTCCTCCTCCTCCTCTTTCTCCTCCTCCTCTTCCTCCTCCTCCTCCTCTTCCTCCTCCTTCACTTCTTCCGCCTCCTCTTCCTCCTCCTACTCCTACTCGCTGGGACTCTCCCTGGGACTGGGATTCTCTCACTGGGACTGGGACTCTCTCACTGGGACTGGGACTCTCACTGGGACTGGGACTCTCACTGGGACTGGAACTGTCTCACTGGGACTGGGACTCTCTCACTGGGACAGTGACTCTCTCACTGGGACTGGGACTCTCTCACTAGGACTGGGAATCTCTCACTGGGACTGGGACTCTCACTGGGACAGTGACTCTCTCACTGGGACAGTGACTCTCTCACTAGGACTGGGACTCTCTCACTGGGACAGTGACTCTCACTGGGACTGGGATTCTCTCACTGGGACTGGGACTCTCTCACTGGGACTGGGACTCTCACTGGGACTGGGAATCTCTCACTGGGACTGGGACTCTCTCACTGGGACTGGGACTCTCACTGGGACTGGGACTCTCCCGCTGGGACTGGGAATCTCTCACTGGGACTGGGACTCTCTCACTGGGACTGGGACTCTCTCTCTGGGACAGTGACTCTCTCACTGGGACTGGGAATCTCTCACTGGGACAGTGACTCTCTCACTGGGACTGGGACTCTCACTGGGACTGGGACTCTCTCTCTGGGACTGGGAATCTCTCACTGGGACTGGGAATCTCTCACTGGGACTGGGACTCTCTCTCTGGGACTGGGACTCTCTCACCGGGACTGGGAATCTCTCACTGGGACTGGGACTCTCTCTCTGGGACTGGGACTCTCTCACTGGGACTGGGACTCTCTCACTGGGACTGGGACTCTCACTGGGACAGTGACTCTCTCACTGGGACTGGGACTCTCACTGGGACTGGGACTCTCTCACTGGGACTGGGACTCTCTCACTGGGACTGGGACTCTCTCACTGGGACTGGGACTCTCACTGGGACTGGGACTCTCTCACTGGGACTGGGACTCTCACTGGGACTGGGACTCTCTCACTGGGACTGGGACTCTCTCACTGGGACTGGGACTCTCACTGGGACTGGGAATCTCTCACTGGGACTGGGACTCTCTCACTGGGACTGTGACTCTCTCACTGGGACTGGGACTCTCTCACTGGGACTGGGACTCTCTCACTGGGACTGGGACTCTCTCACTGGGACTGGGAATCTCTCACTGGGACTGGGACTCTCTCACTGGGACTGGGACTCTCTCACTGGGACTGGGACTCTCTCACTGGGACTGGGACTCTCTCACTTCGACTGTGTCAGTCCCTGACCTTCAAGCTTCTTGTCCGTCAGTTGCTGCTGACTCTATTTTCAAAGCTGCTGATGACAGAGGTGTTTCCTGTCGCTCTGTGTAGTGAATCTGATGCTTCCTGTTAAAAGGTTTAATTGCCGAGCTGCAGGCAGTTGTGTGTCAGCTCCATTCCACTGTCCGTAAACAACTGCCATCATCCAGCGGTTTGGGAGCCTGTTCGGTGCGAAGTGGACAGATCTGTCCGCCTGAGGAGAGTGCCAGGGTGAGACAGGTAAGCCGCTGTCCTTGTGACCAACAGCCTGGCTCTCTGAGACTGAGGGAGCTCTGCACTTAGTGTCTGATACATAAAGGGATCTTGTTTGCTTATTTTGAGACACAAAATCCATGGTTTTCACCGTTTCTCAGTGAGGGACTTTCCCGGAATTTTTGTCCATTTGCCAAATAAACAGATCTGTGTAAACAAATCTTAATTTTAAACATTGGGCCTCTAAAGTAAATTGTATTCGTACAAGTTACAAATAGACGCTGCGACAGTTGATTTACAGAGCGGGTCCCCTACCCATTCCCCATCACCTCACTCTAGAGCCAAGGAATCCCTGAAATAGGCTGAAATTACCTGTCTGAAATCACTGACGATGCTGACGGGCTAACCTGATGTTGTTCCCCCACAGACAGTAAATAATTAGCCTGCCTCAGCTATCGACGAGCACCTCCCGCCCACTCTGATGGGAAGGCTCCTGTCCCTTTGGTGCAGGACGAGCTCCAACACGGAGTCCGAGATACAAGTAGCCCAGTCAGCTGTTCAAAGCCCAAGCTGATGGAGGCTCTTGCCCAAGCTGTTAGATATGACAGAACGGGAAATGCAAGCGGGCGTGTGCTGCACACAGACTTTCAGAAAGCCTTTCAACAAGATGCCACAGCTTGGCGAAGAGTAAGATGGTGGAATTAGGAGAAGGCAGTCAACAGGACTAGAATTTGAGGAGATTAGGCCTACATTTCCTCGAGTTTAGAAGAATGAGAGGTGATCTCATTGAAACGTATTCTGGTCTGGGACCACTTCTCTTCACAGGGCTAGAGGGAGTGGGGTCCAAACTTACTAAACACTAAAATAGGAGGCAGATAAATCATTCTGGGGACCAAAGGAAGCTGCGATGGGACAACGAGCAATATAACGGCAAATGGCAAGTGTGAGGTGATACATTTTGGTAAATAGAAGTAATCATTCTACTTTGAAAGGGGGAAGCTGGGTGATGGGGAAGAGTAAAAGGATTTGGGGCTTCGAGTTAACAAGACATTAATAGAAGCTCCGCAAGTGGATTAAAAAAACCCACAGCAAATGGAATCCTTGGGTTCTCCGGCGAGAGGTGCAGAATATTAAAAGTGGAGATGAAATGGTGAATCTGGATTAACTTCGATCAGACCTCGGTTGGAGGCTGTGCCGTTTCGGGGTCCACACGACAGGAAGGATGTTGAGGCGGTAGAGAGGGCGCGACAGATTCACGGGGCCCTCGCCTGGTGTGATGAAATGCAAATGTGAAGAAAGACTCAAACATTGGAGCTGTTTCGAGTCAAAATCATGGGGCCGGCAATTCGGCTCCGGAGGGCCCGGTTCCTCTCCGCCGCCGGTGCCATTTTATGTCGAGCATTCCGGCGCGGGCCGTGCCGGACGCCATTTTGGTGAGGACGGGCGTTAGGAGCGTGCAACGCTGATTTGATGCCAGTGCTGCCGTTCCCATCCTCAACGCTGGAGCTAATGCCGTCTCTTGCGTCCAGCAGCAGCAAGGACCGCCCACCAGCGCTATTTAACGGGATCATGAACCACGCTCTGGTTAGTTGCCGATTAATTTTGACTGGCTCTGTGTGACTTTATGGAAGTGCTGGGTGCTGTCCAGGGTTGTTTGAAGTTGGTGCGGTGACGGGGAGTGGTGCGGCAAGTGGAGAAGGCCGTGGTTGTGACTTCAAGGGTTCTGCTCAGTCCACTTGCTCCCAGTCAAGGGTTCTCTAGTTGTCGTCCCCCTCGGCCTGCACCATGACAGGGAGATGGAGCAGAGGCAGCGAAGACGAGGACAAGCTGCTGGCAGAGGGAGGAGGAGGAGGGGGAAGGGGGAAGCCGGAGGAAGAGGTGGAGCAGGAGAAAGAGAGGAGGCAACCAGCACATCCCGTCTCTGGCTGGGCTGTCCGTGATTGCCCCATTCAACTACGGTTCAACTGAACGCAACCCCAAATCCCCATTGTGCAACAGCAACACACCTTACCATCCCTCTGCCCGGACCATCACAGAGTCCTCTTGGCCACAATGCTGAAATAAAAGCCACCACAAAAGAAACATCCCAAACCAACTTTGCACCTCAATCCATCCAATAGTACATAACAAAGTCAATCTCCCTTGGTGCCTGTGTTCCATGTGCCTTTGCCTGTCCTAGTGCTCCTACGCAATAGCCCGAAGTGGAAACACTCTTTGCCAAGCGAGCTGTCTGGGGAGGCCCAGCGGGTGTCTGCAGGCCGAGGCCCAAGGCCCAATATCGGGTGGGCCTTGGGCCTACCCCTCCCAGCTCAGGGATCATTCCCTGGGCTCAGTTCAGCAGATGGGCTGGAGTGATACAAAGCCTGTTGTTCTCCAGGGCTCAGTGTTGGGACCATTGAATCATAGAATGGTTCCAGCACAGAAGGAGGCCATTCGGCCTGTCGAGCCTGTGCCGGCCCTCTGCAAGAGCACTTCAGCTAGTCCCACTCCCCTCACCCTTTTCCTGTAGCCTTGCAATTTTTTTTCCTTCAGGTACTTATCCAATTCCCTTTTGAAAGCCGTGATTGAGTCTGCCTCCACCACCCTTTCAGGCAGTGCATTCCAAATCCTAACCACTCGCTCAGTAAAAAAGTTTTTCCTCATGTTGCCTTTGGTTCTTTTGCAATCCCCTTAAATCTGTGTCCTCTGGTTCTTGACCCTTCCGCCAATGGGAACAGTTTCTCTCTTTCTACTCTGCCCAGACCCCTCATGATTTTGAACACCTCTATCAAATCTTCTCTCAATCTTCTCTGCTCCAAGGAGAACAACCCCAGCTTCTCCAATCTATCCACGTAACTGAAGTCCCTCATCCCTGGAATCATTCTCATAAATCTTTTCTGCACCCTCTCTGAGGCCTTCACATCCTTCCTAAAGTGCAGTGCCCAGAATTGGACACAATACTCTAGTTGAGGCTGAACCAGTGTTTTATAAAGGTTCATCATAATCTCCATGCTTTTGTACTCAAACCTCTATTCATGAAGCCCAGGATCCCGTAAGTTTTTTAACTGCTTTCTCAGCCTGCCCTGCCACCTTCAACGATTTGTGCACATATACCCCCAGGTCTCTCTGTTTAGGCTTGTACCCTTTAGTTTATATTGCCTCTCCTTGTTCTTCCTAACAAAATGTATCACTTTGCACTTTTTTGCGTTAAATTTCATCTGCCACGTGTCCGCCCATTCCACCAGCCTGTCTGTGTCCTCTTGAAGTCTATCACTATCCTCCTCATTGGTCACTAAAGTTCCAAGTTTTGTGTCATCTGCAAATTTTGAAATTGTGCCCTGCACACCCACATCTAAATCATTAATATATATCAAGAAAAGCAGTGGTCCTAGAACTGACCCCTGGGGAACACCACTGTGTACCTTCCTCCAGTCTGAAACAACCGTTCACCACTACTCTCTGTTTCCTGTCACTGAGTCAATTTCGTATCCATGCTGCCACTGTCCCTTTTAGTCCATGGGCATCAACTTTGCTGGCAAGCCTATTATGTGTCACTTTGTCGAACGCCTTTTAGAAATCCATGTGCACCACATCAACCACACTGCCCTCATCAACCCTTTGTTACCGCATCAAAAAAACTCGATCAAGGTGGTTAAACACGATTTGCCTTTAAAAAATCCGTGCTGGCTTTCCTTAATTAATCCACACTTATCCAAGTGACTGTTAATTTTGTCCCTGATTATTGTTTCTAAAAGCTTCTCCACTACCGAGGTTAAACTGACTGGCCTATAGTTGCTGGGTTTATCTTTACACCCTTTTTTGAACAAGGGTGTAACATTTGCAATTCTCCAGTCCTCTGGCACCACCTCCGTTTCTAAGGAGGATTGGAAGATTATGGCCAGTACCTCCGCGATTTCTTCCTTCACTTCACTCAGTGTCCTAGGATGCATCCCATCCGGTCCTGGTAACTTATCTACTTTAATTACAGCCAGCCTTTCAAGTACCTCCTCTTTATCAATTTTTATCCCATCCAGTATCTCCTCTACCTCCTCTTTCACTATGTCTATGCCAGCATCCTCTTCCTTAGTGAAGACAGATGCAAAGTTCTCATTTAGTAACTCAGCCACGCCCTCTGCCTCCATGCATAGGTCTCCTTTTTGGTGCCGAATCAGTCCCACCCTTCCTCTTACTACCCTTTTACTATTTATATGCCTAAAGACTTTTGGATTATCTTTTTTGTTAGCTGCCATTCTATTCTCATACCCTCTCTTAGTCCCTCTTGTTTTCTTTTTCACTTCTCCTCTGAACTTTCTATATTTAGCCTGATTCTCAGATGTATTTTCGACATGACATCTGTCATACGCGCTCTTTTTCTGCTTCATCTTACTCTCTCTCTCTATTTCATCATCCAGGGAACTCTGACTTTAGCTGCCCTGCCTTTCCCGCTAGAGGGAATGTACCTCGTCTGTACCCAAACTATTTCCTCTTTAATGTTTTCCTTGGAACAGAGGAGGCTGAGGGGAGACCTTATTGAGGTGTATAAAATTATGAGGGGCCTAGATAAAGTGGATAGAAAGGACATATTTCCCTTAGCAGAGGGGTCAAAAACCAGGGGGCACAGATTTAAAGTAATTGGGGGAAGGTTGAGAGGGGATTTGAGGGGAAATTTCTTCACCCAGAAGGTTGTGGGGGTCTGGAACTCACTGCCTGAAAGGGTGGTAGAGGCAGGAACCCTAACCACATTTAAAAAGTACTTGGATGTGCACTTGGGATGCTGTAACCTGCAGGGCTACGGACCAAGAGCTGGGAAGTGGGATTAGGCTGGATAGCTCTTTGTTGGCCGGCGCGGACATGATGGGCCAAAATGGCCTCCTTCCGTGCTGTCACTTTCTATGATTCTATGAAAGGCAGCCCATTGTTCCACTACAGTTTTGCCTGCCAATCTTTGATTCCAGTTTACCCGGGCCAGATCCAATAAATAAAGGCCCAGGCCTCAGGTAGAGATCAGGATTTGCAAACAAGATGAGCAGTGTGGGTAAGTGTGAAAGGGACTGGAAGAGTCCTCCAGAGGACGTGGAGAGTTAGGGCACTGGGCAGGGAGGTGCCAGTTGAAATTTAACGTGGAGAAATGCGAAGTGGCAGACTTTGGAAGGAAGACTAAGGAGAGGAGACACACACAGCTGGGTTCGGGACCAGAGGGAGTCAGATACACTGGACTGAAAGCTAGATCATGCCTGAACTGGCAGGCGATCGCCGTGCTGTGCATAATGAGACCGGCACAACCGTGGCACATTGGCCCATTAGCCTCGTTAGGGGCTCAGCCCTGGCTCAGTGGCCACTCTCGCCTCTGCGCCGGAAGGTCATGGGTTCAAGTCCCATTCTGAAACTTGAGCACAAAATCTGGAACAGCAAGATCCCACGGCACAATTGGAAGTAGAGCGGGGGGGGGAGAGCTCTCCCCCGTGTCCTGGGGCCAATATTTATCCCTCAATCAACATCACTGTAATGCATTATCTGGTCACTATCACGCTGCTGTTTGCGGGATCCTGCTGTGCACCAATCGGCTGCACTTCGAAAATGCTTTATTGGCTGGGAAGCGCTTTGGGATGTCCTGAGGTCGTGAAAGGAGCTGTAGAAATGCCAGCCTTGGTTTTGCCCCAGCTCTCCGATCACCGGGGGTGGGGGGGGTGTTGTCGGGACGCTGGCTGAGGAGCTTGGGTGGGACCGGGAGTGGAAGCCAAATGGTGTCTGGCGAGCTTTCCACGTTGTTCAGGCGTGGGCGCTCGGCCCCCTAAAGTGGAGTCATTTTGCACCCGTTTTTCTGCCAGTAAGTTCCAATTTCGCCCCCAGAAATCCTTCAGTGGGAGGATCAGGTGACGAACTCTGTAAAAACAAACTGGGATCTTGGGGGGTTTTTTTAACCAAAAGAGGCATTGAGCACAAAAGCGGTGGGGTAACTCCAAAACTCCACAAATCATTGCTTCGTTCAGCCACAGTTCGAATATTGGGCCCGGTTCCGGGCAGCGTCACTTCAGGAAGGGCGTCAAGGCCTTGGAGGGGCTGCAGAAGACACGATACCCAGAGACGTCTTAGTCATGAGGAGAGACTCGAGAAACTGGGCTCTTTTCATCAGAGCAGAGAATGTTCTGAGGAGATTTGACAAGAGATGTTCAATGTTCTGAAGTGTTTTGACAAAATAAAAAGCCTGGGTGACAAATCAGTACTGAAGGGCAGATCGTCAAGCTAACCACCAGAAGGATGAAGGGAGAGATTAGAAGTTTGTTTACTCTGAAGCACAAACAGTGAGAAATGCAGGGTCCAGAAGGTGAACTGGAGAAATATTTGGAAAAGGAAATGTAAAATGGACTGGGAAAAGGACTGGGAATGGGCCTGAGCTCTTGCAAGGAATAGGAGGAGCAATTTCAGCCCCTCGAGCCTGACCCGTCATTCAATTAAATCGTGGTTGATCTGTATCTTAACTCCATTTCGCTGAAGGTATGCATGCAGGTGCAGCAGGCGGTTAAGAAGGCAAATGGTATGTTGGCCTTCGTAGCGAGAGGGTTTGAGTACAGGAACCAGGATGTCTTGCTGCAGTTGTACAGGGCCTTGGTGAGACCACACCTTGAGTATTGTGTGCAGTTTTGGTCGCCTTATCTGAGGAAGGATGTTCTTGCCATGGAGGGTGTGCAGCGAACATTCACCAGACTGATACCTGGGATGGCAGGAATGACGTATGAAGAGAGATTGGGTCAATTAGGCTTATATTCGCTAGAATTTAGAAGAATGAGAGGGGATCTCACTGAAACTTATAAAATTCTGACAGGACTAGACAGACTAGATGCAGGAAGGATGTTCCCGATGGCCGGGGAGTCCAGAACCAGGGGTCACAGTCTAAGGATAAGGGGTAAGCCATTTAGAACTGAGATGAGGAGGAATTTCTTCACCCAGACAGTGGTGAACCTGTGGAATTCTCTACCACAGAAGGCAGTTGAGGCCAATTCATTAAATATATTCAAGAAGGAGTTAGATATATTTCTTAAAGCTAAAGGGATTAAGGGATATGGGGAGAAGGCAGGGACAGGGTACTGAGTTTGGATGATCAGCCATGATCTCATTGAATGGCGGAACAGGCTCGAGGGGCCGAATGGCCTACTCCTGCTGCTATCTTCTATGTTTCTATATTTACCCGCCTTTGCTCCATATCCCTTAATAACCTCACCCAACAAAAAATCAATCGATCTGAGTCTTGAAAGCTCCAATTGACACCCAGCATCTACAGCTTTTTGGGGGAGAGAGTTCCAGATTTCCACCACCCTTCTGTGTGAAGAAGTGCTTCTTGACATCACCCCTGAACGGCCTGGCTTTAATTTTAAGGTTGTGCCACCTTGTTCTGGACTACCCCCCCCCCCCCCCCCGCCACCCCCCACCAGCGGAAATAGTTTCTCCCTATCTACGCTATCAACTCTTTAAGCATCTCGGTTAGGTCGCCCCGTAATCTTCTCTACTCGCAGGAATACAAGCCCAGTCTGTGCAAACTGTCCCTCGTAATTTAATCCTTTTAGCCCCGGTAACACGCTGATGAATCTGCGCTACACTGTCTCCAAGGGCAATATATCCTTCTTGAGGTGCGCCACCCAGAAGGGAACACAAATAACTCCAGATGTGGTCTAACCAGAGCTTTCTGCAATTGAAGACTCACTTCCTTATGTTTTGAATTCTGACTGGCCTGCCTTTGTGCTCTGAAATTCTCTGATTGCATGAAGTCTGATGGGCAGATACACAAACACACCCAGCATTGTCGGCCAGTTCAAAATGATTTGCCGTTTTGGTTTTCAAAAAGGAAGTGAGTGTCAGTCTGATTATTTTGAATTTGTGTTCAGCGACAGTTGCAAAATGTCAGCTGTGACTCAGTTAGGAGCACTCTGACCGTTGGGTCAGAACGTCGTGGATTCAGGTCCCATTCCAGAGACTTGAACCCCGAATCCAGGATGCGTGCTGCACTCTCAGAGGGTGCCGTCTTTCGGATGAGATGTGGAATCAAGGCCCCGAATAAAAACAGAGTATGTTGAAAATGCTCAACAGGTCAGGCAGCATCTGTGGAGAGAGAAGCAGAGTTAACGGTTCAGGCCGGTGACCCTTCGTCAGAACCTGAAACGTTAACTCTGTTTCTCCCTCCACAGATGCTGCCTGACCGGCTGACCATTTCCAGCATTTTCTGTTTCTATTTCAGATTTCCAGCATCCGCAGTGTTTTGCTTCAGCCCCGTCTACCCTCAGGTGAATGTAAAAGAGCCCACGGACCTTTTGGAAGAAGAGCTGGGGAAGAGCATCGTCACATTGCTGTTTGTGGGAGCTTGCTGTGCGCAAATTGGCTGCCGCGTTTGCAACATTGCAACAATGACTACACTTCAAAAATACTTCTTTGGCTGTAAAGCGCTTTGAGACGTCCGGTGGTCGTGAAACTCGCTGTAGAAATGGAAGTCTTTCTTTCTTTTATTTATGTGGCTGGTCCAGTTAAGTTTCTGGTCAATGGTGACCCCCAGGATATTGATGGTGGGGGATTCGGCGATGGTAATGCCGTTGAATGTCAAGGGGAGGTGGTTGGACTCTCGGTTGTTGGAGATAGTCATTGCCTGGCACTTCTGTGGCGCGAATGTTACCTGCCACTTATCAGCCCAAGCCTGAACGTCGTCCAGGTCTTGTTGCATGCGGGCATGGACTGCTTCATTATCTGAGGGGTTGTGAATGGCGCTGAACACTGTGCAGTCATCAGCGAACATCCCCATTCCTTCCTACATTCTGTGTACAGAGAGTATTACAGTCTGTGTATCAAAGTGTCAGAGTCTTTATTCACAGCCTGTAACAATCGCTAACAAAGGCTGGGGTATTTGGCAGGACACTGAGCCCAGAGAGTGAGGTATTGGAGAGGAGACTGGGCCTGTGAGGGGGTATTTTGGAAACGGATCGGTCTTGTAGCAGGTACTTGGGAAGAGACTGGGCCTATAGTGAGGTATCTGGGAGCACACTCGGCCTGTAGGGAATTATATATAAAGTTCAGCGAGAGCAAAAGAGGAGCATTTAACGGAGCAGTGAGCTTGGTAGAAGAGAGAGTAGGTACATTGGAAAGGAACGGGAGAGGCTGAAGGTGCAGGGTAAGAGAGGAAGATCCTGTCTGAAGCCAAGCTTCACCTTTTACCCTCTCCAGGGGTGAGGTTTAGAAGGGAATTGTTTATCACAGAAGAGTTAATGAGCGTCTTGGAGCCCACTTTGGGAGTTGTATCTTCCTGGGATGTGGGTAACGCAGGCAAGGCCGGCATTTATTGGCCATCTTTAGTTGCCCTGCGAGTATGGTAGTGGGGCTTCTTCTAATGCAGCAATTGTACAACCACAGGTGCTTCGGCCGGCATTAAGAGGGAATCACGTCGGCCGGAATTTTCACGCTGCCATGCGTGCAGGACAGGCGGGTTGGGAGCAAAATTCGGGGAAAACAGGAACACGCTGGGCCCCGTCCTCATCCCGCCTCCTCGCGTCTCTAACTCAGGCGCGCTTGCCTGCGTGACACGGACTGGAACGGCAGAGGCGGGGTCACCTCATTGATACCTTGTTGTTTTGAGCTGCACGAGCACAGGAATCGCGCCGCTCGGGAAACACGTCCGTCAATCGGAGGCGGGGGCTCAGTGGCCAGTGAGCGAGGTCATTACTGCAGCGCGTGGAAAGCACAATAAATACTGTCGCCTGACACCTGCTCACTTGCCTAAGGGAAAGGCTGTTGCTGAGTGCTTTTTGACCTCAGATTTAGGTGTCTACAGTTCAGAGTCTTTTCTGAAAATTTGGAAGTCACTCACACCTCATTGCTACTATCTATCACACCATTGACAGATTGCATCTCTGACCTCCACTTGACCTGCCATCTATTACGTCAGCGTGGGTGCTGTTTATACTGTCTCACCTTGGTCCTCAGAATCAGACAGGATGAGCCCCAACACCAGCAGCACCAGCAGCAACAACCTTCTCCTCAACGACCTGATGCTCCACAGGACAGAGGGCATCAGCGCAGGGCTGCAGCGCTCCAGCTGCGATACCCCCCAGCACAGGGTATACAGGCAGAGGATGAGCTTCCTCAACATGACTGAGCAGCAGTGCCAAAGGAGGCTCAGCCTATCGCGCCAGGTCATCGCAGACATTTGCAGCTTGCCTGAGCAAGACCTGCAGCCCAGAGGACCTGTAGGACACTCCTTACCAGTGGCTGTCAAAGTCATCATTGCCCTCAACTTCTTCGCCTCAGGGTCCTTCCAGGGATCTGCAGCAGACATTTACGGGATCTCGCAGTTGGCCACCCACAGGTGCATCACACAGGTCACCGATGCCATGTTTGACAAGACAGCCAACTAGTCAACTTTGCCACTGATGAAGCCAGTGTTACTGAGCGGGCGCTTGGCTTTGCGGCTCTGGCTGACTTCCCACGGGTGCAGGGCGTCATCGACTGCACACATGTAGCCATCAGGGCCACCCCATCATCACCCAGGAGTGTTTGTCAACCGCAAGGGCTGCCACGCCCTCAATGTACAGCTGGTCTGCAACCATAGGATGTTCATCATGCATGTGCGAGCCAAATTCCCTGACAGCTGTCATGACTCTTTCATCCTGCGCCAGTCCACGCTCCCTTAGCTCTTTGCATTGCCAAACATACTTACAAGCTGGCTGCTTGGAGACAAGGGCTATCCACTGAAGACATGGCTCATGACACCCTTGAGGAGGCCAAGTACTGAGGCCGAGCAGTGTTATAATGAAAGCCACATGTCCACCAGATGTATCATAGAGCAGATAATCGGCATGCTGAAGATGTGCTTCAGATGCCTGGACTGATCTGGAGGAGCCCTTCAGTACGCACCAGACAGGGTCTCCAGAATCATCCTGGTCTGCTGCGCCCTGCACAACATAGTGCAGCAGCGAGGATTAGCGCTGCAAGAGGAACAAGACGCAGAGCGCACAGCCTCTTCAGAGGAGGAGGAGGAGGAGGAGCATCAGCTGGAAGATGAGGAGGAGCAGGAGGAACCTGAGGTCCAGATGCCAGCAGCATCAGAACACACTGCTGCCCGGGAGGCCAGGGATGGCCTCATCATGGCCAGATTTACATAACTTCCTGCATTACACCCACATGGCTGCCACAGGCTGTGCCAGGTTCCCCCCCCCACCCACCCTCCCGTACCACGCCAACAACACCATAAAGCATCCGTACAATGACCAGGCCATTCCTTTCACACTGACCCCCATTGCTGGAGGTAACGTTATGTCTCACCATTCACTCCAACTCACTAAGCCAATTCCAAAGTTGCAGACAGAAATGGCCATCGCCAGAAAGTGGTGAAAATAAATAGTTTTATATGTGTCGTAACAGTAACTGAAACTTAACAAAAACCCTTGTGCCTCTACTTCGGTGTCATTTTACTTTTGCAAGTGCTTCTACGAGGTGCTACCCTTGTGGTTTCAGCAGAGGCAGAGGCAGGCTGCTCACTTCCCTGCTGCGGCTGTGTAGACACTTTTGGCGGAGGTCCTCTGGGTTTCGGAGCCTGTGTTGGCCCCGGTGCCAAAGTCCGCTCCCCCTGCGACTGTGCAGGGGCAGACTCGGCCATCGCGATCCCAGGAAGCATCTGGGGCTCTGACTGAGGGGGAGGCAATGGGGGAGAAGTGGGAGCGCTTTGAGAGGAGCCCCCACTTCCACGTCCCCGCTCACCGTCATCCCTCTCATGGGCCACCCGCACTTCCCTGCTAGCAAGGAGCTGGAGAGCACCCTGCTGCACAGCGGTGGGGTCCTGAGGACCCACCTCTACGTTTACATCCTTCCTAGAGAGGAGGTCTATGAGCCTCTGCCATCTCTTCTCTAGAGATAGCATGTGCTCCTGTGAGTGGCGCATTAGTTGCTCCATGCAGGTCGCCATCCTTTCCATGGAAGAGCCTACAGTCGCCATCGCCTGCGACATGGTGGTGCTCATGTTGGAGATGGACTCCTCCATTCTCTGAACATTTGCAGACATCACGCTCGCAAAACCTGTCACAGCCTCCTGCACTTCTTCCTCCACCTCCAGGATCGCCCTCTTTCTGGATGGCCCACGAGGCTCAGCGTCTGCATGCCGCTGAGCAGAGCTGGGATTGTCCTATGCCCTCCGGCGAGGCGTCTCCACTGCTGTCCCTGTCTCCACCATCTCCTCTTGCTCACTTGTAAGTTGTGACACACCAGGTGACAACACTACTCTATCTCGCGTGGGAACCACCGAGGTGTGTGTCTCTGCGCTGGTGCTGGGTGGGCTTATGTCTGGTGACGCTGCGCCCTCAGAGGCTGGAGGCTCCTCTGAGGAGTCCTCTTCCTCTTCCTCCTGGACAGGGGGGGGAGCTCTTGATGTGCCTGTGGGAGAGTAAAGAGATGATTTAGAAATGTTATACTAAGAATGGGTACAGATACCATTATGCACACGATGAACATTCACTGGCTGCTGACATCAGTCACCATATGAGTGACTGCTGTAGGCCAAGTGGCTGTAGGAGATGTAATTCTGTCACCAGGTTGCTGAGATGTCCCCTCTCTCCGTCTCACATCACCAGCTGCTCCACAACTCCTGAGACCTCCAGGGCCACCTCCTCTGTTGCTGTCAAAGTGGTGAAGGATGGAGGGCCACCTCTCCCTGTTATTGTGGGCTCTCTTCTCCTGCAAGGAGGGAAAGAAGAGAAGTTTGAGTGAGAGTGATGGCATGAGTGTAAGGAGGGTGTAGATTACATCTTTAGAGGGTGACTGTGAGGGAGTGTGGTGCCAACGCCAAGTGCCCTCCTTGTGTGTTGTTAGTTGGTATGATTGGACTAGGATGAGGCTGAGTGTGAGAGGTGGTGAGTCAGATGGGGAAGTGATAATGTAGAAAGAGAGAGAGGGATGGGTGGAGGTGCCAGGTATGTTGGTGTGAGTAAGGATGTGCAGGACTAGGGTTGGGAAGGCAGAGTGATGGGTATGTGATGAGAGGCACAGCAGGATGAAGTTGAGTGTGGCTTTGCACTCAGCTTGCCTGATCTAATGAGATGATTGAAACGTTCCGGCTGCACCCAGGTCCTCCCCACGACATCCCTGCTGCTGACCTCCTCTGCTATTTGCAGCCAGGCTCTTTTCGTCTCCTGGGGAGGTCTCTTCTGCCCATCAGCAGGGAAGAGGACCTCCCTGCGTGCTCTGACTCCCTCCACAAGAATATGTAGGGAGTCATTTGAGAACCTGGTTGCAGCCCTCTGTCTCTGTGAAGCGATCTGTGCGAGGCTGAGCAATAACCAGATGGTGATATGAACTGCCTGCACACTCCGAGATGAACCTTCAAATGCTGCTTTAAATATCCCTGCTGGAAATGAGTCATTGATAACGCCATCAGGCCTGCACCATTTAATAGGGCCGGGTAATGCGCAGGCCTGCCTTAATAGGCGCCATTGAGGGAAAGTCGCTCTGAGGAGTGGGATGAGCCAAACAACTGGCTTCCAATCTGCCACGCCGACTGCCCGCACCCAGGTAATGAAAATTCCGGGAATAGTGTGGGACTGGAGTCACATGTAGTCCAGCCAAGAAAGGGAGGCAGGTTCCCTTCCCTGTAGGACATTGGTAAACCAACTGGGGTTTTACAACCATCTGACAGTTTAATGATCATTTCATTTCCGGTAAATTATCGGGCAATTCGAACGACGGTATCCATATGGGGGGGAAAGATGATCAGAATGAGTGAGGAATTAGAGGTTGATCTATCTTCGGTAGGAGGAGGGAGCTGAACCAATCTAGAGGGGAGGAGAGTGAGGATGGAGGGCTGTCAGTATTTGAAATGGTAAAGTGACCCTGCAGAACATACAGCGATCAGCCCAAGGACATGCGTCTGAAACACAAGCTGATTTGCTCTCTCTCAGATGCTGACAGATCCATTTATTCTTAGAAATTTCTAAGTTTGCTTTTTATTTCTGGCTGCTTGGAATATTGGAATTTCCAAATGGTAGATTGGATCTCAAGGCAGAGATTTGCCATCACCCAGTACTGGACCAAACCCTTTCCATTTCAGATATGTGTACTTCTCCATTTCCCACCAGTTTGGAGTTGACTTTCTCTCTGTGTGCAAATGTCTCATGGTGTGCTCCACTCCAGCTGGGAGAGGGCAGCGTGATCATTCAGAGAGTGAGCGGGTCGACTGGTGAATCATACTCACTGCGGTTCGGTATTATTTAACTCATCGAAGTGCTGTACTTTGAAGCTAAAAAAACCACAACAATATTTTGGTCTCAAAATGAATCACTGCGTCACCCCACAGCCACACAGCGGCCCCAGATAGCCAGCAATCAATCAAATTCAAACAGCTTAAAACATTGGCTGCTGCCATTGCTTATTATGTCTGTTTATTATCCCTGTTTATTGTCTCCGTTTATTGTCCCTGTTTATTGTCCCTGTTTATTGTCTCTGTTTATTGTCCCTGTTTATTGTCCCTGTTTATTGTCCCTGTTTATTGTCCCTGTTTATTGTCTCCGTTTATTGTCCCTGTTTATTGTCTCTGTTTGTTGTCTCTGTTTATTGTCTCTGTTTATTGTCCCTGTTTATTGTCTCCGTTTATTGTCCCTGTTTATTGTCTCCGTTTATTGTCCCTGTTTATTGTCCCTGTTTATTCTCTCTGTTTATTGTCCCTGTTTATTGTCCCTGTTTATTGTCACTGTTTATTGTCTCTGTTTATTGTCCCTGTTTATTGTCCCTGGTTATTTGTCCCTGTTTATTGTCTCTGTTTATTGTCTCTGTTTATTGTCCCTGTTTATTGTCTCTGTTTATTCTCTCTATTTATTGTCTCTGTTTATTTTCTCTATTTATTGTCTCTGTTTATTGTCTCTGTTTATTCTCTCTATTTATTGTCTCTCTTTATTGTCTCTGTTTATTGTCCCTGTTTATTGTCTCTGTTTATTGTCTCTGTTTATTGTCTCTGTTTATTGTCCCTCTTTATTGTCTCTGTTTATTCTCTCTATTTATTGTCTCTGTTTATTCTCTCTATTTATTGTCTCTATTTATTGTCTCTGTTTATTGTCTCTGTTTATTGTCCCTGTTTATTGTCCCTGTTTATTGTCACTGTTTATTGTCTCTGTTTATTGTCCCTGTTTATTGTCCCTGGTTATTTGTCCCTGTTTATTGTCTCTGTTTATTGTCTCTGTTTATTGTCCCTGTTTATTGTCTCTGTTTATTGTCTCTGTTTATTGTCTCTGTTTATTGTCTCTGTTTATTGTCTCTGTTTATTGTCCCTGTTTATTCTCTCTGTTTATTGTCCCTGTTTATTGTCTCTGTTTATTGTCTCTGTTTATTGTCTCTGTTTATTGTCTCTGTTTATTGTCTCTGTTTATTGTCCCTGTTTATTGTCTCTGTTTATTGTCTCTGTTTATTGTCTCTGTTTATTGTCTCTGTTTATTGTCCCTGTTTATTGTCTCTGTTTATTCTCTCTGTTTATTGTCTCTGTTTATTGTCTCTGTTTATTGTCCCTGTTTATTGTCTCTGTTTATTGTCTCTGTTTATTGTCTCTGTTTATTGTCTCTGTTTATTGTCTCTGTTTATTGTCTCTGTTTATTGTCCCTGTTTATTGTCTCTGTTTATTGTCTCTGTTTATTGTCTCTGTTTATTGTCTCTGTTTATTGTCTCTGTTTATTGTCTCTGTTTATTGTCTCTGTTTATTGTCTCTGTTTATTGTCTCTGTTTATTGTCTCTGTTTATTGTCTCTGTTTATTGTCCCTGTTTATTCTCTCTGTTTATTGTCCCTGTTTATTGTCTCTGTTTATTGTCCCTGTTTATTGTCTCTGTTTATTGTCTCTGTTTATTGTCTCTGTTTATTGTCCCTGTTTATTCTCTCTGTTTATTGTCCCTGTTTATTGTCTCTGTTTATTGTCTCTGTTTATTGTCTCTGTTTATTGTCTCTGTTTATTGTCTCTGTTTATTGTCCCTGTTTATTCTCTCTGTTTATTGTCTCTGTTTATTGTCTCTGTTTATTGTCTCTGTTTATTGTCTCTGTTTATTGTCTCTGTTTATTGTCTCTGTTTATTGTCCCTGTTTATTCTCTCTGTTGATTGTCCCTGTTTATTGTCCCTGTTTATTGTCTCTGTTTATTGTCTCTGTTTATTGTCCCTGTTTATTCTCTCTGTTTATTGTCCCTGTTTATTCTCTCTATTTATTGTCTCTGTTTATTCTCTCTATTTATTCTCTCTGTTTATTGTCTCTCTTTATTGTCTCTGTTTATTGTCCCTGTTTATTGTCTCTGTTTATTGTCCCTGTTTATTGTCTCTGTTTATTGTCTGTTTATTGTCTCTGTTTATTCTCTCTGTTTATTGTCTCTGTTTATTGTCTCTGTTTATTGTCTCTGTTTATTGTCTGTTTATTGTCTCTGTTTATTCTCTCTGTTTATTGTCTCTGTTTATTGTCCTTGTTTATTGTCCCTGTTTATTGTCTCTGTTTATTGTCCCTGTTTATTGTCTCTGTTTATTGTCCCTGTTTATTGTCTCTGTTTATTGTCCCAGTTTATTGTCTCTGTTTAATGTCTCTGTTTATTCTCTCTATTTATTGTCTCTGTTTATTGTCCCTGTTTATTGTCTCTGTTTATTGTCTCTGTTTATTGTCTCTGTTTATTGTCCCTGTTTATTGTCTCTGTTTATTGTCCCTGTTTATTGTCTCTGTTTAATGTCTCTGTTTATTCTCTCTATTTATTGTCTCTGTTTATTGTCTCTGTTTATTGTCTCTGTTTATTGTCTCTATTTATTGTCTCTGTTTAATATCTCTGTTTATTGTCTCTGTTTCTTGTCTCTGTTTATTGTCTCTGTTTATTGTCTCTATTTATTGTCTCTGTTTAATATCTCTGTTTATTGTCTCTGTTTATTGTCTCTATTTATTGTCTCTATTTATTGTCTCTGTTTAATGTCTCTGTTTATTGTCTCTGTTTATTGTCTCTGTTTATTGTCTCTGTTTATTGTCTCTATTTATTGTCTCTGTTTATTGTCTCTGTTTATTGTCTCTGTTTATTGTCTCTGTTTATTGTCTCTATTTATTGTCTCTGTTTAATGTCTCTGTTTATTGTCTCTGTTTATTGTCTCTGTTTATTGTCCCTGTTTATTGTCTCTATTTATTGTCTCTGTTTATTCTCTCTATTTATTGTCTCTGTTTAATGTCTCTGTTTATTGTCTCTGTTTATTCTCTCTATTTATTGTCTCTGTTTATTCTCTCTATTTATTGTCTCTGTTTATTCTCTCTATTTATTGTCTCTGTTTATTGTCTCTGTTTATTGTCTCTGTTTATTGACCCTGTTTATTGTCTCTGTTTATTGTCTCTGTTTATTGTCTCTGTTTATTGTCTCTATTTATTGTCTCTGTTTAATGTCTCTGTTTATTGTCTCTGTTTATTGTCTCTGTTTATTGTCCCTGTTTATTGTCTCTATTTATTGTCTCTGTTTATTCTCTCTATTTATTGTCTCTGTTTAATGTCTCTGTTTATTGTCTCTGTTTATTCTCTCTATTTATCGTCTCTGTTTACTCTCTCTATTTATTGTCTCTGTTTATTCTCTCTATTTATTGACTCTGTTTATTGTCTCTGTTTATTGTCTCTGTTTATTGTCCCTGTTTATTGTCTCTATTTATTGTCTCTGTTTATTCTCTCTATTTATTGTCTCTGTTTATTGTCTCTGTTTATTGTCTCTGTTTATTGTCTCTGTTTATTCTGTTTATTGTCTCTGTTTATTGTCTCTGTTTAATGTCTCTATTTATTGTCTCTGTTTATTGTCTCTGTTTATTGTCTCTATTTATTGTCCCTGTTTATTGTCTCTATTTATTGTCTCTGTTTATTCTCTCTATTTATTGTCTCTGTTTATTGTCTCTGTTTATTGTCTCTGTTTATTGTCTCTGTTTATTCTCTGTTTATTGTCTCTGTTTATTCTCTCTGTTTATTGTCTCTGTTTATTGTCCTTGTTTATTGTCCCTGTTTATTGTCTCTGTTTATTGTCCCTGTTTATTGTCTCTGTTTATTGTCCCTGTTTATTGTCTCTGTTTATTGTCCCTGTTTATTGTCTCTGTTTAATGTCTCTGTTTATTCTCTCTATTTATTGTCTCTGTTTATTGTCCCTGTTTATTGTCTCTGTTTATTGTCTCTGTTTATTGTCTCTGTTTATTGTCCCTGTTTATTGTCTCTGTTTATTGTCCCTGTTTATTGTCTCTGTTTAATGTCTCTGTTTATTCTCTCTATTTATTGTCTCTGTTTATTGTCTCTGTTTATTGTCTCTGTTTATTGTCTCTATTTATTGTCTCTGTTTAATATCTCTGTTTATTGTCTCTGTTTCTTGTCTCTGTTTATTGTCTCTGTTTATTGTCTCTATTTATTGTCTCTGTTTAATATCTCTGTTTATTGTCTCTGTTTATTGTCTCTATTTATTGTCTCTATTTATTGTCTCTGTTTAATGTCTCTGTTTATTGTCTCTGTTTATTGTCTCTGTTTATTGTCTCTGTTTATTGTCTCTATTTATTGTCTCTGTTTAATGTCTCTGTTTATTGTCTCTGTTTATTGTCTCTGTTTATTGTCTCTGTTTATTGTCTCTATTTATTGTCTCTGTTTAATGTCTCTGTTTATTGTCCCTGTTTATTGTCTCTATTTATTGTCTCTGTTTATTCTCTCTATTTATTGTCTCTGTTTAATGTCTCTGTTTATTGTCTCTGTTTATTCTCTCTATTTATTGTCTCTGTTTATTCTCTCTATTTATTGTCTCTGTTTATTCTCTCTATTTATTGTCTCTGTTTATTGTCTCTGTTTATTGTCTCTGTTTAATGTCCCTGTTTATTGTCTCTGTTTATTGTCTCTGTTTATTGTCTCTGTTTATTGTCTCTATTTATTGTCTCTGTTTAATGTCTCTGTTTATTGTCTCTGTTTATTGTCTCTGTTTATTGTCCCTGTTTATTGTCTCTATTTATTGTCTCTGTTTATTCTCTCTATTTATTGTCTCTGTTTAATGTCTCTGTTTATTGTCTCTGTTTATTCTCTCTATTTATCGTCTCTGTTTACTCTCTCTATTTATTGTCTCTGTTTATTCTCTCTATTTATTGACTCTGTTTATTGTCTCTGTTTATTGTCTCTGTTTATTGTCCCTGTTTATTGTCTCTATTTATTGTCTCTGTTTATTCTCTCTATTTATTGTCTCTGTTTATTGTCTCTGTTTATTGTCTCTGTTTATTGTCTCTGTTTATTCTGTTTATTGTCTCTGTTTATTGTCTCTGTTTAATGTCTCTATTTATTGTCTCTGTTTATTGTCTCTGTTTATTGTCTCTATTTATTGTCCCTGTTTATTGTCTCTATTTATTGTCTCTGTTTATTCTCTCTATTTATTGTCTCTGTTTATTGTCTCTGTTTATTGTCTCTGTTTATTGTCTCTGTTTATTCTCTGTTTATTGTCTCTGTTTATTGTCTCTGTTTATTGTCTCTATTTATTGTCTCTGTTTATTGTCTCTGTTTATTGTCTCTGTTCATTGTCTCTGTTTATTCTCTCTATTTAGTGTCTCTGTTTATTCTCTCTATTTATTGTCTCTGTTTAATCTCTCTATTTATTGTCTCTGTTTATTGTCTCTGTTTATTGTCTCTGTTTATTGTCTCTGTTTATTCTCTCTATTTAGTGTCTCTGTTTATTCTCTCTATTTATTGTCTCTGTTTATTCTCTCTATTTATTGTCTCTGTTTATTGTCTCTGTTTATTCTCTCTATTTATTGTCTCTGTTTATTCTCTCTATTTATTGTCTCTGTTTATTGTCTCAGTTTATTGTCTCTGTTTATTGTCTCTGTTTATTGTCCGTTTATTGTCTCTGTTTATTGTCTCTGTTTATTCTCTCTATTTATTGTCTCTGTTTATTCTCTCTATTTATTGTCTCTGTTTATTGTCTCTGTTTATTGTCTCTGTTTATTGTCCTTGTTTATTGTCCCTGTTTATTGTCTCTGTTTATTGTCCCTGTTTATTGTCTCTGTTTATTGTCCCTGTTTATTGTCTCTGTTTATTGTCCCTGTTTATTGTCTCTGTTTAATGTCTCTGTTTATTCTCTCTATTTATTGTCTCTGTTTATTGTCCCTGTTTATTGTCTCTGTTTATTGTCTCTGTTTATTGTCTCTGTTTATTGTCCCTGTTTATTGTCTCTGTTTATTGTCCCTGTTTATTGTCTCTGTTTAATGTCTCTGTTTATTCTCTCTATTTATTGTCTCTGTTTATTGTCTCTGTTTATTGTCTCTGTTTATTGTCTCTATTTATTGTCTCTGTTTATTGTCTTTGTTTATTGTCTCTGTTTCTTGTCTCTGTTTATTGTCTCTATTTATTGTCTCTATTTATTGTCTCTGTTTAATGTCTCTGTTTATTGTCTCTGTTTATTGTCTCTGTTTATTGTCTCTATTTATTGTCTCTGTTTATTGTCTCTGTTTATTGTCTCTGTTTATTGTCTCTGTTTATTGTCTCTGTTTATTGTCTCTGTTTATTGTCTCTGTTTATTGTCTCTGTTTAATGTCTCTGTTTATTGTCTCTGTTTATTGTCTCTGTTTATTGTCCTGTTTATTGTCTCTATTTATTGTCTCTGTTTATTCTCTCTGTTTATTGTCTCTGTTTAATGTCTCTGTTTATTGTCTCTGTTTATTCTCTCTGTTTATTGTCTCTGTTTATTCTCTCTATTTATTGTCTCTGTTTATTCTCTCTGTTTATTGTCTCTGTTTATTGTCTCTGTTTATTGTCTCTGTTTATTGTCCCTGTTTATTGTCTCTGTTTATTGTCTCTGTTTATTGTCTCTGTTTATTGTCTCTATTTATTGTCTCTGTTTAATGTCTCTGTTTATTGTCTTTGTTTATTGTCTCTGTTTATTGACCCTGTTTATTGTCTCTATTTATTGTCTCTGTTTATTCTCTCTATTTGTTGTCTCTGTTTAATGTCTCTGTTTATTGTCTCTGTTTATTCTCTCTATTTATCGTCTCTGTTTACTCTCTCTATTTATTGTCTCTGTTTATTCTCTCTATTTATTGACTCTGTTTATTGTCTCTGTTTATTGTCTCTGTTTATTGTCCCTGTTTATTGTCTCTATTTATTGTCTCTGTTTATTCTCTCTATTTATTGTCTCTGTTTATTGTCTCTGTTTATTGTCTCTGTTTATTGTCTCTGTTTATTGTCTCTATTTATTGTCCCTGTTTATTGTCTCTATTTATTGTCTCTGTTTATTCTCTCTATTTATTGTCTCTGTTTATTGTCTCTGTTTATTGTCTCTGTTTATTGTCTCTGTTTATTCTCTGTTTATTGTCTCTGTTTATTGTCTCTGTTTATTGTCTCTATTTATTGTCTCTGTTTATTGTCTCTGTTTATTGTCTCTGTTCATTGTCTCTGTTTATTCTCTCTATTTAGTGTCTCTGTTTATTCTCTCTATTTATTGTCTCTGTTTAATCTCTCTATTTATTGTCTCTGTTTATTGTCTCTGTTTATTCTCTCTATTTAGTGTCTCTGTTTATTCTCTCTATTTATTGTCTCTGTTTATTCTCTCTATTTATTGTCTCTGTTTATTGTCTCTGTTTATTCTCTCTATTTATTGTCTCTGTTTATTCTCTCTATTTATTGTCTCTGTTTATTGTCTCAGTTTATTGTCTCTGTTTATTGTCTCTGTTTATTGTCCGTTTATTTTCTCTGTTTATTGTCTCTGTTTATTCTCTCTATTTATTGTCTCTGTTTATTCTCTCTATTTATTGTCTCTGTTTATTGTCTCTGTTTATTGTCTCTGTTTATTGTCTCTGTTTATTGTCCGTTTAATGTCTCTGTTTATTGTCTCTGTTAATTGTCCCTGTTTATTGTCTCTGTTTATTGTCTCTATTTATTGTCTCTGTTTATTCTCTCTATTTATTGTCTCTGTTTATTCTCTCTGTTTATTGTCTCTGTTTATTGTCTGTTTATTGTCTCTATTTATTGTCTCTGTTTATTGTCTCTGTTTATTGTCCCTGTTTATTGTCTCTGTTTATTGTCTCTGTTTATTGTCTCTGTTTATTGTCTGTTTATTGTCTCTGTTTATTGTCTCTGTTTATTGTCTCTGTTTATTGTCCCTGTTTATTGTCTCTGTTTATTGTCTCTGTTTATTTTCTCTGTTTATTGTCCCTGTTTATTGTCTCTGTTTAATGTCTCTGTTTATTGTCTCTGTTTATTGTCTGTTTATTGTCTCTGTTTATTCTCTCTGTTTATTGTCTCTGTTTATTGTCCCTGTTTATTGTCCCTGTTTATTGTCTCTGTTTATTGTCCCTGTTTATTGTCTCTGTTTATTGTCCCTGTTTATTGTCTCTGTTTATTGTCCCTGTTTATTGTCTCTGTTTAATGTCTTTGTTTATTCTCTCTATTTATTGTCTCTGTTTATTGTCCCTGTTTATTGTCTCTGTTTATTGTCTCTGTTTATTGTCTCTGTTTATTGTCCCTGTTTATTGTCTCTGTTTATTGTCCCTGTTTATTGTCTCTGTTCAATGTCTCTGTTTATTCTCTCTATTTATTGTCTCTGTTTATTGTCTCTGTTTATTGTCTCTGTTTATTGTCTCTATTTATTGTCTCTGTTTAATGTCTCTATTTATTGTCTCTGTTTATTGTCTCTATTTATTGTCTCTATTTATTGTCTCTGTTTATTGTCTCTGTTTATTGTCTCTGTTTATTGTCTCTGTTTATTGTCTCTATTTATTGTCTCTGTTTAATGTCTCTGTTTATTGTCTCTGTTTATTGTCTCTGTTTATTGTCTCTGTTTATTGTCTCTATTTATTGTCTCTGTTTATTGTCTCTGTTTATTGTCTCTGTTTATTGTCTCTGTTTATTCTCTCTGTTTATTGTCTCTGTTTATTCTCTCTATTTATTGTCTCTGTTTATTCTCTCTGTTTATTGTCTCTGTTTATTGTCTCTGTTTATTGTCTCTGTTTATTGTCCCTGTTTATTGTCTCTGTTTATTGTCTCTGTTTATTGTCTCTGTTCATTGTCTCTGTTTATTGTTTCTATTAATTGTCTCTGTTTAATGTCTCTGTTTATTGTCTCTGTTTATTGTCTCTGTTTATTGTCCCTGTTTATTGTCTCTATTTATTGTCTCTGTTTATTCTCTCTATTTATTGTCTCTGTTTAATGTCTCTGTTTATTGTCTCTGTTTATTCTCTCTGTTTATTGTCTCTGTTTATTGTCTCTGTTTATTGTCTCTGTTTATTGTCCCTGTTTATTCTCTCTATTTATTGTCTCTGTTTATTGTCCCTGTTTATTGTCTCTGTTTATTGTCTCTGTTTATTGTCTCTGTTTATTGTCTCTGTTTATTCTCTCTGTTTATTCTCTCTATTTATTGTCTCTGTTTATTGTCTCTGTTTATTGCCTCTTTTTATTCTCTCTATTTATTGTCCCTGTTTATTGTCTCTGTTTATTCTCTCTGTTTATTGTCTCTGTTTATTCTCTCTATTTATTGTCTCTGTTTATTGTCTCTGTTTATTGTCTCTGTTTATTGTCTCTGTATATTGTCTCTGTTTATTCTCTCTATTTATTGTCTCTGTTTATTGTCTCAGTTTATTGTCTCTGTTTATTGTCTCTGTTTATTGTCCGTTTATTGTCTCTGTTTATTGTCTCTGTTTATTGTCTCTGTTTATTGTCTCTGTTTATCGTCTCTATTTATTGTCTCTGTTTATTGTCTCTGTTTATTGTCTCTGTTTATTGTCTCTGTTTATTGTCTCTGTTTATCGTCTCTGTTTATTGTCTCTGTTTATTGTCTCTGTTTATTGTCTCTGTTTATTGTCTCTGTTTATTCTCTCTATTTATTGTCTCTGTTTATTCTCTCTATTTATTGTCTCTGTTTATTGTCTCTGTTTATTTCCTCTGTTTATTCTCTCTATTTATTGTCTCTGTTTATTGTCTCTGTTTATTGTTTCTGTTTATTGTCTCTGTTTATTGTCCCTGTTTATTCTCTCTATTTATTGTCTCTATTTATTGTCTCTGTTTATTGTCTCTGTTTATTCTCTCTATTTATTGTTTCTGTTTATCATCTCTGTTTATTGTCTCTGTTTATTTCCTCTGTTTATTCTCTCTATTTATTGTCTCTGTTTATTGCCTCTTTTTATTCTCTCTATTTATTGTCCCTGTTTATTGTCTCTGTTTATTCTCTCTGTTTATTGTCTCTGTTTATTCTCTCTATTTATTGTCTCTGTTTATTGTCTCTGTTTATTGTCTCTGTTTATTGTCTCTGTATATTGTCTCTGTTTATTCTCTCTATTTATTGTCTCTGTTTATTGTCTCAGTTTATTGTCTCTGTTTATTGTCTCTGTTTATTGTCCGTTTATTGTCTCTGTTTATTGTCTCTGTTTATTCTCTCTATTTATTGTCTCTGTTTATTCTCTCTATTTATTGTCTCTGTTTATTGTCTCTGTTTATTGTCTCTGTTTATCGTCTCTATTTATTGTCTCTGTTTATTGTCTCTGTTTATTGTCTCTGTTTATTGTCTCTGTTTATTGTCTCTGTTTATTGTCTCTGTTTATCGTCTCTGTTTATTGTCTCTGTTTATTGTCTCTGTTTATTGTCTCTGTTTATTGTCTCTGTTTATTCTCTCTATTTATTGTCTCTGTTTATTCTCTCTATTTATTGTCTCTGTTTATTGTCTCTGTTTATTTCTCTGTTTATTCTCTCTGTTTATTGTCTCTGTTTATTGTCTCTGTTTATTGTCTCTGTTTATTGTCTCTGTTTATTGTCTCTGTTTATTCTCTCTATTTATTGTCTCTGTTTATTGTCTCTGTTTATTGTCTCTGTTTATTCTCTCTATTTATTGTTTCTGTTTATCATCTCTGTTTATTGTCTCTGTTTATTTCCTCTGTTTATTCTCTCTATTTATTGTCTCTGTTTATTGTCTCTGTTTATTGTCTCTGTTTATTCTCTCTGTTTATTGTCTCTGTTTATTGTCTCTGTTTATCGTCTCTATTTATTGTCTCTGTTTATTGTCCCTGTTTAGTGTCTCTGTTTATTGTCCCTGTTTATTGTCTCTGTTTATTGTCCCTGTTTATTCTCTCTGTTTATTGTCTCTGTTTATTCTCTCTATTTATTGTCTCTGTTTATTGTCTCTTTTTATTCTCTCTGTTTATTCTCTCTGTTTATTCTCTCTGTTTATTGTCTCTATTTATTGTCTCTGTTTATTCTCTCTGTTTATTGTCTCTGTTTATTCTCTCTGTTTATTGTCTCTGTTTATTGTCTCTCTTTATTCTCTCTGTTTATTGTCCCTGTTTATTGTCCCTGTTTATTCTCTCTATTTATTGTCTCTGTTTATTGTCTCTGTTTATTGTCTCTGTTTATTCTCTCTGTTTATTGTCTCTGTTTATTGTCTCTGTTTATTGTCTCTGTTTATTGTCTCTGTTTATTCTCTCTGTTTATTGTCTCTGTTTATTGTCTCTGTTTATTGTCTCTGTTTATTCTCTCTGTTTATTGTCTCTGTTTATTGTCTCTGTTTATTGTCTCTGTTTATTGTCTCTGTTTATTTTCTCTGTTTATTGTCTCTGTTTATTGTCTCTGTTTATTGTCTCTGTTTATTGTCTCTGTTTATTCTCTCTGTTTATTGTCTCTGTTTATTGTCTCTGTTTATTGTCTCTGTTTATTGTCTCTGTTTATTCTCTCTGTTTATTGTCTCTGTTTATTGTCTCTGTTTATTCTCTCTGTTTATTGTCTCTGTTTATTGTCTCTGTTTATTGTCTCTGTTTATTGTCTCTGTTTATTGTCTCTGTTTATTCTCTCTGTTTATTGTCTCTGTTTATTGTCTCTGTTTATTCTCTCTATTGATTGTCTCTGTTTATTGTCTCTGTTTATTGTCTCTGTTTATTCTCTCTATTTATTGTCTCTGTTTATTGTCCCTGTTTATTGTCTCTGTTTATTCTCTCTATTTATTGTCTCTGTTTATCGTCTCTATTTATTGTCCCTGTTTATTCTCTCTATTTATTGTCTCTGTTTATTGTCCCTGTTTATTGTCTCTGTTTATTGTCTCTGTTTATTGTCTCTGTTTATTTCCTCTGTTTATTCTCTCTATTTATTGTCTCTGTTTATTGTCTCTGTTTATTGTCTCTGTTTATTCTCTCTATTTATTGTCTCTGTTTATTGTCTCTGTTTATTGTTTCTGTTTATTGTCTCTGTTTATTGTCCCTGTTTATTCTCTCTATTTATTGTCTCTATTTATTGTCTCTGTTTATTGTCTCTGTTTATTCTCTCTATTTATTGTTTCTGTTTATCAACTCTGTTTATTGTCTCTGTTTATTTCCTCTGTTTATTCTCTCTATTTTTTGTCTCTGTTTATTGTCTCTGTTTATTGTCTCTGTTTATTCTCTCTATTTATTGTCTCTGTTTATTGTCCCTGTTTATTGTCTCTGTTTATTGTCTCTGTTTATTGTCTCTGTTTATCGTCTCTATTTATTGTCTCTGTTTATTGTCCCTGTTTAGTGTCTCTGTTTATTGTCCCTGTTTATTGTCTCTGTTTATTGTCCCTGTTTATTCTCTCTGTTTATTGTCTCTGTTTATTCTCTCTATTTATTGTCTCTGTTTATTGTCTCTGTTTATTGTCTCTGTTTCTTCTCTCTGTTTATTGTCTCTGTTTATTCTCTCTGTTTATTGTCTCTGTTTATTGTCTCTGTTTATTGTCTCTGTTTATTGTCTCTGTTTATTGTCTCTGTTTATTGTCTCTGTTTAATGTCTCATTTTATTCTCTCTGTTTATTCTCTCTGTTTATTGTCTCTATTCATTGTCTCTGTTTATTCTCTCTGTTTATTGTCTCTGTTTATTGTCTCTGTTTATTGTCTCTGTTTATTGTCTCTGTTTATTGTCTCTCTTTATTCTCTCTGTTTATTGTCTCTGTTTATTGTCTCTGTTTATTGTCTCTGTTTATTGTCTCTGTTTATTGTCTCTGTTTATTGTCTCTGTTTATTGTCTCTCTTTCTGTCTCTGTTTATTGTCTCTGTTTATTGTCTCTGTTTATTGTCTCTGTTTATTCTCTCTGTTTATTCTCTCTGTTTATTGTCTCTGTTTATTGTCTCTGTTTATTGTCTCTGTTTATTGTCTCTGTTTATTGTCTCTGTTTATTGTCTCTCTTTATTGTCTCTGTTTATTCTCTCTGTTTATTGTCTCTGTTTATTGTCTCTGTTTATTCTCTCTGTTTATTCTCTCTGTTTATTGTCTCTGTTTATTGTCTCTGTTTATTCTCTCTGTTTATTGTCTCTGTTTATTGTCTCTGTTTATTGTCTCTGTTTATTGTCTCTGTTTATTCTCTCTGTTTATTGTCTCTGTTTATTCTCTCTGTTTATTGTCTCTGTTTATTGTCTCTGTTTATTCTCTCTGTTTATTGTCTCTGTTTATTCTCTCTGTTTATTCTCTCTGTTTATTGTCTCTGTTTATTCTCTCTGTTTATTGTCTCTGTTTATTGTCTCTGTTTATTCTCTCTGTTTATTGTCTCTGTTTATTCTCTCTGTTTATTCTCTCTGTTTATTCTCTCTGTTTATTGTCTCTGTTTATTCTCTCTGTTTATTGTCTCTGTTTATTGTCTCTGTTTATTCTCTCTGTTTATTGTCTCTGTTTATTCTCTCTGTTTATTGTCTCTGTTTATTCTCTCTGTTTATTGTCTCTGTTTATTGTCTCTGTTTATTGTCTCTGTTTATTGTCTCTGTTTATTGTCTCTGTTTATTGTCTCTGTTTATTGTCTCTGTTTATTGTCTCTGTTTATTGTCTCTGTTTATTCTCTCTGTTTATTGTCTCTGTTTATTCTCTCTGTTTATTCTCTCTGTTTATTGTCTCTGTTTATTGTCTCTGTTTATTGTCTCTGTTTATTGTCTCTGTTTATTGTCTCTGTTTATTGTCTCTGTTTATTGTCTCATTTTATTCTCTCTGTTTATTGTCTCTGTTTATTGTCTCTATTATTGTCTCTGTTTATTGTCTCTGTTTATTGTCTCTGTTTATTGTCTCTGTTTATTGTCTCTGTTTATTGTCTCTGTTTATTGTCTCTCTTTATTGTCTCTGTTTATTGTCTCTGTTTATTGTCTCTGTTTATTGTCTCTGTTTATTGTCTCTGTTTATTGTCTCTGTTTATTGTCTCTGTTTATTGTCTCTGTTTATTGTCTCTGTTTATTGTCTCTGTTTATTCTCTCTGTTTATTCTCTCTGTTTATTGTCTCTGTTTATTCTCTCTGTTTATTGTCTCTGTTTATTGTCTCTGTTTATTGTCTCTGTTTATTGTCTCTGTTTATTCTCTCTGTTTATTGTCTCTGTTTATTCTCTCTGTTTATTGTCTCTGTTTATTGTCTCTGTTTATTGTCTCTGTTTATTGTCTCTGTTTATTCTCTCTGTTTATTGTCTCTGTTTATTGTCTCTGTTTATTGTCTCTGTTTATTGTCTCTGTTTATTCTCTCTGTTTATTGTCTCTGTTTATTGTCTCTGTTTATTCTCTCTGTTTATTGTCTCTGTTTATTCTCTCTGTTTATTCTCTCTGTTTATTGTCTCTGTTTATTCTCTCTGTTTATTGTCTCTGTTTATTGTCTCTGTTTATTGTCTCTGTTTATTGTCTCTGTTTATTCTCTCTGTTTATTGTCTCTGTTTATTCTCTCTGTTTATTGTCTCTGTTTATTGTCTCTGTTTATTGTCTCTGTTTATTGTCTCTGTTTATTCTCTCTGTTTATTGTCTCTGTTTATTGTCTCTGTTTATGTCTCTGTTTATTGTCTCTGTTTATTGTCTCTGTTTATTGTCTCTGTTTATTGTCTCTGTTTATTCTCTCTGTTTATTGTCTCTGTTTATTGTCTCTGTTTATTGTCTCTGTTTATTGTCTCTGTTTATTGTCTCTCTTTATTGTCTCTGTTTATTCTCTCTGTTTATTGTCTCTGTTTATTGTCTCTGTTTATTGTCTCTGTTTATTGTCTCTGTTTATTGTCTCTGTTTATTGTCTCTGTTTATTCTCTCTGTTTATTGTCTCTGTTTATTGTCTCTGTTTATTGTCTCTGTTTATTGTCTCTGTTTATTCTCTCTGTTTATTGTCTCTGTTTATTCTCTCTGTTTATTGTCTCTGTTTATTGTCTCTGTTTATTCTCTCTGTTTATTGTCTCTGTTTATTGTCTCTGTTTATTCTCTCTGTTTATTGTCTCTGTTTATTGTCTCTGTTTATTGTCTCTGTTTATTGTCTCTGTTTATTGTCTCTGTTTATTGTCTCTGTTTATTCTCTCTGTTTATTGTCTCTGTTTATTCTCTCTGTTTATTGTCTCTGTTTATTGTCTCTGTTTATTGTCTCTGTTTATTGTCTCTGTTTATTGTCTCTGTTTATTCTCTCTGTTTATTGTCTCTGTTTATTCTCTCTGTTTATTGTCTCTGTTTATTGTCTCTGTTTATTCTCTCTGTTTATTGTCTCTGTTTATTCTCTCTGTTTATTCTCTCTGTTTATTCTCTCTGTTTATTGTCTCTGTTTATTCTCTCTGTTTATTGTCTCTGTTTATTGTCTCTGTTTATTGTCTCTGTTTATTGTCTCTGTTTATTCTCTCTGTTTATTGTCTCTGTTTATTCTCTCTGTTTATTGTCTCTGTTTATTGTCTCTGTTTATTGTCTCTGTTTATTGTCTCTGTTTATTGTCTCTGTTTATTGTCTCTGTTTATTGTCTCTGTTTATTGTCTCTGTTTATTCTCTCTGTTTATTGTCTCTGTTTATTCTCTCTGTTTATTGTCTCTGTTTATTGTCTCTGTTTATTGTCTCTGTTTATTGTCTCTGTTTATTGTCTCTGTTTATTGTCTCTGTTTATTGTCTCTGTTTATTGTCTCTGTTTATTCTCTCTGTTTATTGTCTCTGTTTATTGTCTCTGTTTATTGTCTCTGTTTATTCTCTCTGTTTATTGTCTCTGTTTATTGTCTCTGTTTATTGTCTCTGTTTATTGTCTCTGTTTATTGTCTCTGTTTATTGTCTCTGTTTATTGTCTCTGTTTATTGTCTCTGTTTATTGTCTCTGTTTATTGTCTCTGTTTATTGTCTCTGTTTATTGTCTCTGTTTATTGTCTCTGTTTATTGTCTCTGTTTATTGTCTCTGTTTATTCTCTCTGTTTATTCTCTCTGTTTATTGTCTCTGTTTATTCTCTCTGTTTATTGTCTCTGTTTATTGTCTCTGTTTATTGTCTCTGTTTATTGTCTCTGTTTATTCTCTCTGTTTATTGTCTCTGTTTATTCTCTCTGTTTATTGTCTCTGTTTATTGTCTCTGTTTATTGTCTCTGTTTATTCTCTCTGTTTATTGTCTCTGTTTATTGTCTCTGTTTATTGTCTCTGTTTATTGTCTCTGTTTATTGTCTCTGTTTATTCTCTCTGTTTATTGTCTCTGTTTATTGTCTCTGTTTATTCTCTCTGTTTATTGTCTCTGTTTATTGTCTCTGTTTATTGTCTCTGTTTATTGTCTCTGTTTATTCTCTCTGTTTATTGTCTCTGTTTATTGTCTCTGTTTATTGTCTCTGTTTATTGTCTCTGTTTATTGTCTCTGTTTATTGTCTCTGTTTATTCTCTCTGTTTATTGTCTCTGTTTATTCTCTCTGTTTATTGTCTCTGTTTATTGTCTCTGTTTATTCTCTCTGTTTATTGTCTCTGTTTATTGTCTCTGTTTATTGTCTCTGTTTATTGTCTCTGTTTATTGTCTCTGTTTATTGTCTCTGTTTATTGTCTCTGTTTATTGTCTCTGTTTATTGTCTCTGTTTATTGTCTCTGTTTATTGTCTCTGTTTATTGTCTCTGTTTATTGTCTCTGTTTATTGTCTCTGTTTATTCTCTCTGTTTATTGTCTCTGTTTATTGTCTCTGTTTATTGTCTCTGTTTATTCTCTCTGTTTATTGTCTCTGTTTATTGTCTCTGTTTATTCTCTCTGTTTATTGTCTCTGTTTATTGTCTCTGTTTATTGTCTCTGTTTATTGTCTCTGTTTATTCTCTCTGTTTATTGTCTCTGTTTATTGTCTCTGTTTATTGTCTCTGTTTATTGTCTCTGTTTATTCTCTCTGTTTATTGTCTCTGTTTATTGTCTCTGTTTATTCTCTCTGTTTATTGTCTCTGTTTATTCTCTCTGTTTATTGTCTCTGTTTATTGTCTCTGTTTATTCTCTCTGTTTATTGTCTCTGTTTATTGTCTCTGTTTATTCTCTCTGTTTATTGTCTCTGTTTATTGTCTCTGTTTATTCTCTCTGTTTATTGTCTCTGTTTATTGTCTCTGTTTATTCTCTCTGTTTATTGTCTCTGTTTATTGTCTCTGTTTATTCTCTCTGTTTATTGTCTCTGTTTATTGTCTCTGTTTATTGTCTCTGTTTATTGTCTCTGTTTATTGTCTCTGTTTATTGTCTCTGTTTATTGTCTCTGTTTATTGTCTCTGTTTATTGTCTCTGTTTATTGTCTCTGTTTATTGTCTCTGTTTATTGTCTCTGTTTATTCTCTCTGTTTATTGTCTCTGTTTATTGTCTCTGTTTATTGTCTCTGTTTATTCTCTCTGTTTATTGTCTCTGTTTATTGTCTCTGTTTATTCTCTCTGTTTATTGTCTCTGTTTATTCTCTCTGTTTATTGTCTCTGTTTATTGTCTCTGTTTATTGTCTCTGTTTATTGTCTCTGTTTATTGTCTCTGTTTATTGTCTCTGTTTATTGTCTCTGTTTATTCTCTCTGTTTATTCTCTCTGTTTATTGTCTCTGTTTATTGTCTCTGTTTATTCTCTCTGTTTATTGTCTCTGTTTATTGTCTCTGTTTATTGTCTCTGTTTATTGTCTCTGTTTATTGTCTCTGTTTATTGTCTCTGTTTATTGTCTCTGTTTATTGTCTCTGTTTATTGTCTCTGTTTATTGTCTCTGTTTATTGTCTCTGTTTATTGTCTCTGTTTATGTCTCTGTTTATTGTCTCTGTTTATTGTCTCTGTTTATTGTCTCTGTTTATTGTCTCTGTTTATTGTCTCTGTTTATTGTCTCTGTTTATTGTCTCTGTTTATTGTCTCTGTTTATTGTCTCTGTTTATTGTCTCTGTTTATTGTCTCTGTTTATTGTCTCTGTTTATTGTCTCTGTTTATTGTCTCTGTTTATTGTCTCTGTTTATTCTCTCTGTTTATTGTCTCTGTTTATTGTCTCTGTTTATTGTCTCTGTTTATTCTCTCTGTTTATTGTCTCTGTTTATTGTCTCTGTTTATTGTCTCTGTTTATTGTCTCTGTTTATTGTCTCTGTTTATTGTCTCTGTTTATTGTCTCTGTTTATTGTCTCTGTTTATTGTCTCTGTTTATTGTCTCTGTTTATTGTCTCTGTTTATTGTCTCTGTTTATTGTCTCTGTTTATTGTCTCTGTTTATTGTCTCTGTTTATTGTCTCTGTTTATTGTCTCTGTTTATTGTCTCTGTTTATTGTCTCTGTTTATTGTCTCTGTTTATTGTCTCTGTTTATTGTCTCTGTTTATTGTCTCTGTTTATTGTCTCTGTTTATTGTCTCTGTTTATTGTCTCTGTTTATTCTCTCTGTTTATTGTCTCTGTTTATTGTCTCTGTTTATTCTCTCTGTTTATTGTCTCTGTTTATTGTCTCTGTTTATTGTCTCTGTTTATTGTCTCTGTTTATTGTCTCTGTTTATTGTCTCTGTTTATTGTCTCTGTTTATTGTCTCTGTTTATTGTCTCTGTTTATTGTCTCTGTTTATTCTCTCTGTTTATTGTCTCTGTTTATTGTCTCTGTTTATTGTCTCTGTTTATTGTCTCTGTTTATTCTCTCTGTTTATTGTCTCTGTTTATTGTCTCTGTTTATTGTCTCTGTTTATTGTCTCTGTTTATTGTCTCTGTTTATTGTCTCTGTTTATTGTCTCTGTTTATTGTCTCTGTTTATTGTCTCTGTTTATTGTCTCTGTTTATTGTCTCTGTTTATTGTCTCTGTTTATTGTCTCTGTTTATTGTCTCTGTTTATTGTCTCTGTTTATTGTCTCTGTTTATTGTCTCTGTTTATTGTCTCTGTTTATTGTCTCTGTTTATTGTCTCTGTTTATTCTCTCTGTTTATTGTCTCTGTTTATTGTCTCTGTTTATTCTCTCTGTTTATTGTCTCTGTTTATTGTCTCTGTTTATTGTCTCTGTTTATTCTCTCTGTTTATTGTCTCTGTTTATTGTCTCTGTTTATTGTCTCTGTTTATTGTCTCTGTTTATTCTCTCTGTTTATTGTCTCTGTTTATTGTCTCTGTTTATTGTCTCTGTTTATTGTCTCTGTTTATTGTCTCTGTTTATTGTCTCTGTTTATTGTCTCTGTTTATTGTCTCTGTTTATTGTCTCTGTTTATTGTCTCTGTTTATTGTCTCTGTTTATTGTCTCTGTTTATTGTCTCTGTTTATTGTCTCTGTTTATTGTCTCTGTTTATTGTCTCTGTTTATTGTCTCTGTTTATTGTCTCTGTTTATTCTCTCTGTTTATTGTCTCTGTTTATTGTCTCTGTTTATTGTCTCTGTTTATTGTCTCTGTTTATTGTCTCTGTTTATTCTCTCTGTTTATTGTCTCTGTTTATTGTCTCTGTTTATTGTCTCTGTTTATTGTCTCTGTTTATTGTCTCTGTTTATTGTCTCTGTTTATTGTCTCTGTTTATTGTCTCTGTTTATTGTCTCTGTTTATTGTCTCTGTTTATTGTCTCTGTTTATTCTCTCTGTTTATTGTCTCTGTTTATTGTCTCTGTTTATTGTCTCTGTTTATTGTCTCTGTTTATTGTCTCTGTTTATTGTCTCTGTTTATTGTCTCTGTTTATTGTCTCTGTTTATTGTCTCTGTTTATTGTCTCTGTTTATTGTCTCTGTTTATTGTCTCTGTTTATTGTCTCTGTTTATTGTCTCTGTTTATTGTCTCTGTTTATTGTCTCTGTTTATTGTCTCTGTTTATTGTCTCTGTTTATTGTCTCTGTTTATTGTCTCTGTTTATTGTCTCTGTTTATTGTCTCTGTTTATTGTCTCTGTTTATTGTCTCTGTTTATTGTCTCTGTTTATTCTCTCTGTTTATTGTCTCTGTTTATTGTCTCTGTTTATTCTCTCTGTTTATTGTCTCTGTTTATTGTCTCTGTTTATTGTCTCTGTTTATTGTCTCTGTTTATTGTCTCTGTTTATTGTCTCTGTTTATTGTCTCTGTTTATTGTCTCTGTTTATTGTCTCTGTTTATTGTCTCTGTTTATTGTCTCTGTTTATTGTCTCTGTTTATTGTCTCTGTTTATTCTCTCTGTTTATTGTCTCTGTTTATTGTCTCTGTTTATTGTCTCTGTTTATTGTCTCTGTTTATTGTCTCTGTTTATTGTCTCTGTTTATTGTCTCTGTTTATTGTCTCTGTTTATTGTCTCTGTTTATTCTCTCTGTTTATTGTCTCTGTTTATTGTCTCTGTTTATTGTCTCTGTTTATTGTCTCTGTTTATTGTCTCTGTTTATTGTCTCTGTTTATTGTCTCTGTTTATTGTCTCTGTTTATTGTCTCTGTTTATTGTCTCTGTTTATTGTCTCTGTTTATTGTCTCTGTTTATTGTCTCTGTTTATTGTCTCTGTTTATTGTCTCTGTTTATTGTCTCTGTTTATTGTCTCTGTTTATTGTCTCTGTTTATTGTCTCTGTTTATTGTCTCTGTTTATTGTCTCTGTTTATTGTCTCTGTTTATTGTCTCTGTTTATTGTCTCTGTTTATTGTCTCTGTTTATTGTCTCTGTTTATTGTCTCTGTTTATTGTCTCTGTTTATTGTCTCTGTTTATTGTCTCTGTTTATTGTCTCTGTTTATTGTCTCTGTTTATTGTCTCTGTTTATTCTCTCTGTTTATTGTCTCTGTTTATTGTCTCTGTTTATTGTCTCTGTTTATTGTCTCTGTTTATTGTCTCTGTTTATTGTCTCTGTTTATTGTCTCTGTTTATTGTCTCTGTTTATTGTCTCTGTTTATTGTCTCTGTTTATTGTCTCTGTTTATTGTCTCTGTTTATTGTCTCTGTTTATTGTCTCTGTTTATTGTCTCTGTTTATTGTCTCTGTTTATTGTCTCTGTTTATTGTCTCTGTTTATTGTCTCTGTTTATTGTCTCTGTTTATTGTCTCTGTTTATTGTCTCTGTTTATTGTCTCTGTTTATTGTCTCTGTTTATTGTCTCTGTTTATTGTCTCTGTTTATTCTCTCTGTTTATTGTCTCTGTTTATTGTCTCTGTTTATTGTCTCTGTTTATTGTCTCTGTTTATTGTCTCTGTTTATTGTCTCTGTTTATTGTCTCTGTTTATTGTCTCTGTTTATTCTCTCTGTTTATTGTCTCTGTTTATTGTCTCTGTTTATTGTCTCTGTTTATTGTCTCTGTTTATTGTCTCTGTTTATTGTCTCTGTTTATTGTCTCTGTTTATTCTCTCTGTTTATTGTCTCTGTTTATTGTCTCTGTTTATTCTCTCTGTTTATTGTCTCTGTTTATTGTCTCTGTTTATTCTCTCTGTTTATTGTCTCTGTTTATTGTCTCTGTTTATTGTCTCTGTTTATTGTCTCTGTTTATTGTCTCTGTTTATTGTCTCTGTTTATTGTCTCTGTTTATTGTCTCTGTTTATTGTCTCTGTTTATTGTCTCTGTTTATTGTCTCTGTTTATTGTCTCTGTTTATTGTCTCTGTTTATTGTCTCTGTTTATTGTCTCTGTTTATTGTCTCTGTTTATTGTCTCTGTTTATTGTCTCTGTTTATTCTCTCTGTTTATTGTCTCTGTTTATTGTCTCTGTTTATTGTCTCTGTTTATTGTCTCTGTTTATTGTCTCTGTTTATTGTCTCTGTTTATTGTCTCTGTTTATTGTCTCTGTTTATTGTCTCTGTTTATTGTCTCTGTTTATTGTCTCTGTTTATTGTCTCTGTTTATTGTCTCTGTTTATTCTCTCTGTTTATTGTCTCTGTTTATTGTCTCTGTTTATTGTCTCTGTTTATTGTCTCTGTTTATTGTCTCTGTTTATTGTCTCTGTTTATTGTCTCTGTTTATTGTCTCTGTTTATTGTCTCTGTTTATTGTCTCTGTTTATTGTCTCTGTTTATTGTCTCTGTTTATTGTCTCTGTTTATTGTCTCTGTTTATTGTCTCTGTTTATTGTCTCTGTTTATTGTCTCTGTTTATTGTCTCTGTTTATTGTCTCTGTTTATTGTCTCTGTTTATTGTCTCTGTTTATTGTCTCTGTTTATTGTCTCTGTTTATTGTCTCTGTTTATTGTCTCTGTTTATTGTCTCTGTTTATTGTCTCTGTTTATTGTCTCTGTTTATTGTCTCTGTTTATTGTCTCTGTTTATTGTCTCTGTTTATTGTCTCTGTTTATTGTCTCTGTTTATTGTCTCTGTTTATTGTCTCTGTTTATTGTCTCTGTTTATTGTCTCTGTTTATTGTCTCTGTTTATTGTCTCTGTTTATTGTCTCTGTTTATTGTCTCTGTTTATTGTCTCTGTTTATTGTCTCTGTTTATTGTCTCTGTTTATTGTCTCTGTTTATTCTCTCTGTTTATTGTCTCTGTTTATTGTCTCTGTTTATTGTCTCTGTTTATTGTCTCTGTTTATTGTCTCTGTTTATTGTCTCTGTTTATTGTCTCTGTTTATTCTCTCTGTTTATTGTCTCTGTTTATTGTCTCTGTTTATTGTCTCTGTTTATTGTCTCTGTTTATTGTCTCTGTTTATTGTCTCTGTTTATTGTCTCTGTTTATTGTCTCTGTTTATTGTCTCTGTTTATTGTCTCTGTTTATTGTCTCTGTTTATTGTCTCTGTTTATTGTCTCTGTTTATTGTCTCTGTTTATTGTCTCTGTTTATTGTCTCTGTTTATTGTCTCTGTTTATTGTCTCTGTTTATTGTCTCTGTTTATTGTCTCTGTTTATTGTCTCTGTTTATTGTCTCTGTTTATTGTCTCTGTTTATTGTCTCTGTTTATTGTCTCTGTTTATTGTCTCTGTTTATTGTCTCTGTTTATTGTCTCTGTTTATTGTCTCTGTTTATTGTCTCTGTTTATTCTCTCTGTTTATTGTCTCTGTTTATTGTCTCTGTTTATTCTCTCTGTTTATTGTCTCTGTTTATTGTCTCTGTTTATTGTCTCTGTTTATTGTCTCTGTTTATTGTCTCTGTTTATTGTCTCTGTTTATTGTCTCTGTTTATTGTCTCTGTTTATTGTCTCTGTTTATTGTCTCTGTTTATTGTCTCTGTTTATTGTCTCTGTTTATTGTCTCTGTTTATTGTCTCTGTTTATTGTCTCTGTTTATTGTCTCTGTTTATTGTCTCTGTTTATTGTCTCTGTTTATTGTCTCTGTTTATTGTCTCTGTTTATTGTCTCTGTTTATTGTCTCTGTTTATTGTCTCTGTTTATTGTCTCTGTTTATTGTCTCTGTTTATTGTCTCTGTTTATTGTCTCTGTTTATTCTCTCTGTTTATTGTCTCTGTTTATTGTCTCTGTTTATTCTCTCTGTTTATTGTCTCTGTTTATTGTCTCTGTTTATTGTCTCTGTTTATTGTCTCTGTTTATTGTCTCTGTTTATTGTCTCTGTTTATTGTCTCTGTTTATTGTCTCTGTTTATTGTCTCTGTTTATTGTCTCTGTTTATTGTCTCTGTTTATTGTCTCTGTTTATTGTCTCTGTTTATTGTCTCTGTTTATTGTCTCTGTTTATTGTCTCTGTTTATTGTCTCTGTTTATTGTCTCTGTTTATTGTCTCTGTTTATTGTCTCTGTTTATTGTCTCTGTTTATTGTCTCTGTTTATTGTCTCTGTTTATTGTCTCTGTTTATTGTCTCTGTTTATTGTCTCTGTTTATTGTCTCTGTTTATTGTCTCTGTTTATTGTCTCTGTTTATTGTCTCTGTTTATTGTCTCTGTTTATTGTCTCTGTTTATTCTCTCTGTTTATTGTCTCTGTTTATTGTCTCTGTTTATTGTCTCTGTTTATTGTCTCTGTTTATTGTCTCTGTTTATTGTCTCTGTTTATTGTCTCTGTTTATTGTCTCTGTTTATTGTCTCTGTTTATTGTCTCTGTTTATTGTCTCTGTTTATTGTCTCTGTTTATTGTCTCTGTTTATTGTCTCTGTTTATTGTCTCTGTTTATTGTCTCTGTTTATTGTCTCTGTTTATTGTCTCTGTTTATTGTCTCTGTTTATTGTCTCTGTTTATTGTCTCTGTTTATTGTCTCTGTTTATTGTCTCTGTTTATTGTCTCTGTTTATTGTCTCTGTTTATTGTCTCTGTTTATTGTCTCTGTTTATTGTCTCTGTTTATTGTCTCTGTTTATTGTCTCTGTTTATTGTCTCTGTTTATTGTCTCTGTTTATTGTCTCTGTTTATTGTCTCTGTTTATTGTCTCTGTTTATTGTCTCTGTTTATTGTCTCTGTTTATTGTCTCTGTTTATTGTCTCTGTTTATTGTCTCTGTTTATTGTCTCTGTTTATTGTCTCTGTTTATTGTCTCGTTTATTGTCTCTTTATTGTCTCTGTTTATTGCTCTCTGTTTATTGTCTCTGTTTATTGTCTCTGTTTATTGCTCTCTGTTTATTGCTCTCTGTTTATTTCTCTGTTTATTGTCTCTGTTTATTCTCTCTGTTTATTGCTCTCTGTTTATTGTCTCTGTTTATTGTCTCTGTTTATTGTCTCTGTTTATTCTCTCTGTTTATTGTCTCTGTTTATTCTCCTGTTTATTGTCTCTGTTTATTGTCTCTGTTTATTGTCTCTGTTTATTGTCTCTGTTTATTGTCTCTGTTTATTCTCTCTGTTTATTGTCTCTGTTTATTGTCTCTGTTTATTCTCTCTGTTTATTGTCTCTGTTTATTGTCTCTGTTTATTCTCTCTGTTTATTGTCTCTGTTTATTGTCTCTGTTTATTGTCTCTGTTTATTGTCTCTGTTTATTGTCTCTGTTTATTGTCTCTGTTTATTGTCTCTGTTTATTGTCTCTGTTTATTGTCTCTGTTTATTGTCTCTGTTTATTGTCTCTGTTTATTGTCTCTGTTTATTGTCTCTGTTTATTCTCTCTGTTTATTGTCTCTGTTTATTGTCTCTGTTTATTGTCTCTGTTTATTGTCTCTGTTTATTGTCTCTGTTTATTGTCTCTGTTTATTGTCTCTGTTTATTGTCTCTGTTTATTGTCTCTGTTTATTCTCTCTGTTTATTGTCTCTGTTTATTGTCTCTGTTTATTGTCTCTGTTTATTGTCTCTGTTTATTCTCTCTGTTTATTGTCTCTGTTTATTGTCTCTGTTTATTGTCTCTGTTTATTGTCTCTGTTTATTGTCTCTGTTTATTGTCTCTGTTTATTGTCTCTGTTTATTGTCTCTGTTTATTGTCTCTGTTTATTGTCTCTGTTTATTGTCTCTGTTTATTGTCTCTGTTTATTGTCTCTGTTTATTGTCTCTGTTTATTGTCTCTGTTTATTGTCTCTGTTTATTGTCTCTGTTTATTGTCTCTGTTTATTGTCTCTGTTTATTGTCTCTGTTTATTGTCTCTGTTTATTGTCTCTGTTTATTGTCTCTGTTTATTGTCTCTGTTTATTGTCTCTGTTTATTGTCTCTGTTTATTGTCTCTGTTTATTGTCTCTGTTTATTGTCTCTGTTTATTGTCTCTGTTTATTGTCTCTGTTTATTGTCTCTGTTTATTGTCTCTGTTTATTGTCTCTGTTTATTGTCTCTGTTTATTGTCTCTGTTTATTGTCTCTGTTTATTGTCTCTGTTTATTGTCTCTGTTTATTGTCTCTGTTTATTGTCTCTGTTTATTGTCTCTGTTTATTGTCTCTGTTTATTGTCTCTGTTTATTGTCTCTGTTTATTGTCTCTGTTTATTGTCTCTGTTTATTCTCTCTGTTTATTCTCTCTGTTTATTGTCTCTGTTTATTGTCTCTGTTTATTGTCTCTGTTTATTGTCTCTGTTTATTGTCTCTGTTTATTGTCTCTGTTTATTGTCTCTGTTTATTGTCTCTGTTTATTGTCTCTGTTTATTGTCTCTGTTTATTGTCTCTGTTTATTGTCTCTGTTTATTGTCTCTGTTTATTGTCTCTGTTTATTGTCTCTGTTTATTGTCTCTGTTTATTGTCTCTGTTTATTGTCTCTGTTTATTGTCTCTGTTTATTGTCTCTGTTTATTCTCTCTGTTTATTGTCTCTGTTTATTGTCTCTGTTTATTGTCTCTGTTTATTGTCTCTGTTTATTGTCTCTGTTTATTGTCTCTGTTTATTGTCTCTGTTTATTGTCTCTGTTTATTCTCTCTGTTTATTGTCTCTGTTTATTGTCTCTGTTTATTGTCTCTGTTTATTCTCTCTGTTTATTGTCTCTGTTTATTGTCTCTGTTTATTGTCTCTGTTTATTCTCTCTGTTTATTGTCTCTGTTTATTGTCTCTGTTTATTGTCTCTGTTTATTGTCTCTGTTTATTGTCTCTGTTTATTGTCTCTGTTTATTGTCTCTGTTTATTGTCTCTGTTTATTGTCTCTGTTTATTGTCTCTGTTTATTGTCTCTGTTTATTGTCTCTGTTTATTGTCTCTGTTTATTGTCTCTGTTTATTGTCTCTGTTTATTGTCTCTGTTTATTGTCTCTGTTTATTGTCTCTGTTTATTGTCTCTGTTTATTCTCTCTGTTTATTGTCTCTGTTTATTGTCTCTGTTTATTGTCTCTGTTTATTGTCTCTGTTTATTGTCTCTGTTTATTCTCTCTGTTTATTGTCTCTGTTTATTGTCTCTGTTTATTGTCTCTGTTTATTGTCTCTGTTTATTGTCTCTGTTTATTGTCTCTGTTTATTGTCTCTGTTTATTGTCTCTGTTTATTGTCTCTGTTTATTGTCTCTGTTTATTGTCTCTGTTTATTGTCTCTGTTTATTGTCTCTGTTTATTCTCTCTGTTTATTGTCTCTGTTTATTGTCTCTGTTTATTGTCTCTGTTTATTGTCTCTGTTTATTGTCTCTGTTTATTGTCTCTGTTTATTGTCTCTGTTTATTGTCTCTGTTTATTGTCTCTGTTTATTGTCTCTGTTTATTGTCTCTGTTTATTGTCTCTGTTTATTGTCTCTGTTTATTGTCTCTGTTTATTGTCTCTGTTTATTGTCTCTGTTTATTGTCTCTGTTTATTGTCTCTGTTTATTGTCTCTGTTTATTGTCTCTGTTTATTGTCTCTGTTTATTGTCTCTGTTTATTGTCTCTGTTTATTGTCTCTGTTTATTGTCTCTGTTTATTGTCTCTGTTTATTGTCTCTGTTTATTGTCTCTGTTTATTGTCTCTGTTTATTGTCTCTGTTTATTGTCTCTGTTTATTGTCTCTGTTTATTGTCTCTGTTTATTGTCTCTGTTTATTGTCTCTGTTTATTGTCTCTGTTTATTGTCTCTGTTTATTGTCTCTGTTTATTGTCTCTGTTTATTGTCTCTGTTTATTGTCTCTGTTTATTGTCTCTGTTTATTGTCTCTGTTTATTGTCTCTGTTTATTGTCTCTGTTTATTGTCTCTGTTTATTGTCTCTGTTTATTGTCTCTGTTTATTCTCTCTGTTTATTGTCTCTGTTTATTGTCTCTGTTTATTGTCTCTGTTTATTGTCTCTGTTTATTGTCTCTGTTTATTGTCTCTGTTTATTCTCTCTGTTTATTGTCTCTGTTTATTGTCTCTGTTTATTGTCTCTGTTTATTCTCTCTGTTTATTGTCTCTGTTTATTGTCTCTGTTTATTGTCTCTGTTTATTGTCTCTGTTTATTGTCTCTGTTTATTCTCTCTGTTTATTGTCTCTGTTTATTGTCTCTGTTTATTCTCTCTGTTTATTGTCTCTGTTTATTGTCTCTGTTTATTGTCTCTGTTTATTGTCTCTGTTTATTGTCTCTGTTTATTGTCTCTGTTTATTGTCTCTGTTTATTGTCTCTGTTTATTGTCTCTGTTTATTGTCTCTGTTTATTGTCTCTGTTTATTGTCTCTGTTTATTGTCTCTGTTTATTGTCTCTGTTTATTGTCTCTGTTTATTGTCTCTGTTTATTGTCTCTGTTTATTGTCTCTGTTTATTGTCTCTGTTTATTGTCTCTGTTTATTGTCTCTGTTTATTGTCTCTGTTTATTGTCTCTGTTTATTGTCTCTGTTTATTCTCTCTGTTTATTGTCTCTGTTTATTGTCTCTGTTTATTGTCTCTGTTTATTGTCTCTGTTTATTGTCTCTGTTTATTGTCTCTGTTTATTGTCTCTGTTTATTGTCTCTGTTTATTGTCTCTGTTTATTGTCTCTGTTTATTGTCTCTGTTTATTGTCTCTGTTTATTGTCTCTGTTTATTGTCTCTGTTTATTGTCTCTGTTTATTCTCTCTGTTTATTGTCTCTGTTTATTGTCTCTGTTTATTGTCTCTGTTTATTGTCTCTGTTTATTGTCTCTGTTTATTGTCTCTGTTTATTCTCTCTGTTTATTGTCTCTGTTTATTGTCTCTGTTTATTGTCTCTGTTTATTGTCTCTGTTTATTGTCTCTGTTTATTGTCTCTGTTTATTGTCTCTGTTTATTGTCTCTGTTTATTGTCTCTGTTTATTGTCTCTGTTTATTGTCTCTGTTTATTGTCTCTGTTTATTGTCTCTGTTTATTGTCTCTGTTTATTCTCTCTGTTTATTGTCTCTGTTTATTGTCTCTGTTTATTGTCTCTGTTTATTGTCTCTGTTTATTGTCTCTGTTTATTGTCTCTGTTTATTGTCTCTGTTTATTGTCTCTGTTTATTGTCTCTGTTTATTGTCTCTGTTTATTGTCTCTGTTTATTGTCTCTGTTTATTGTCTCTGTTTATTGTCTCTGTTTATTGTCTCTGTTTATTGTCTCTGTTTATTGTCTCTGTTTATTGTCTCTGTTTATTGTCTCTGTTTATTGTCTCTGTTTATTGTCTCTGTTTATTGTCTCTGTTTATTGTCTCTGTTTATTGTCTCTGTTTATTGTCTCTGTTTATTGTCTCTGTTTATTGTCTCTGTTTATTGTCTCTGTTTATTGTCTCTGTTTATTGTCTCTGTTTATTGTCTCTGTTTATTGTCTCTGTTTATTGTCTCTGTTTATTGTCTCTGTTTATTGTCTCTGTTTATTGTCTCTGTTTATTCTCTCTGTTTATTGTCTCTGTTTATTGTCTCTGTTTATTGTCTCTGTTTATTGTCTCTGTTTATTGTCTCTGTTTATTGTCTCTGTTTATTGTCTCTGTTTATTGTCTCTGTTTATTGTCTCTGTTTATTGTCTCTGTTTATTGTCTCTGTTTATTGTCTCTGTTTATTGTCTCTGTTTATTGTCTCTGTTTATTGTCTCTGTTTATTGTCTCTGTTTATTGTCTCTGTTTATTGTCTCTGTTTATTGTCTCTGTTTATTGTCTCTGTTTATTGTCTCTGTTTATTGTCTCTGTTTATTGTCTCTGTTTATTGTCTCTGTTTATTGTCTCTGTTTATTGTCTCTGTTTATTGTCTCTGTTTATTGTCTCTGTTTATTGTCTCTGTTTATTGTCTCTGTTTATTGTCTCTGTTTATTGTCTCTGTTTATTGTCTCTGTTTATTGTCTCTGTTTATTGTCTCTGTTTATTGTCTCTGTTTATTGTCTCTGTTTATTCTCTCTGTTTATTGTCTCTGTTTATTGTCTCTGTTTATTCTCTCTGTTTATTGTCTCTGTTTATTGTCTCTGTTTATTGTCTCTGTTTATTGTCTCTGTTTATTCTCTCTGTTTATTGTCTCTGTTTATTGTCTCTGTTTATTGTCTCTGTTTATTGTCTCTGTTTATTGTCTCTGTTTATTGTCTCTGTTTATTGTCTCTGTTTATTGTCTCTGTTTATTGTCTCTGTTTATTGTCTCTGTTTATTGTCTCTGTTTATTGTCTCTGTTTATTGTCTCTGTTTATTGTCTCTGTTTATTGTCTCTGTTTATTGTCTCTGTTTATTGTCTCTGTTTATTGTCTCTGTTTATTGTCTCTGTTTATTCTCTCTGTTTATTGTCTCTGTTTATTGTCTCTGTTTATTGTCTCTGTTTATTGTCTCTGTTTATTCTCTCTGTTTATTGTCTCTGTTTATTGTCTCTGTTTATTGTCTCTGTTTATTCTCTCTGTTTATTGTCTCTGTTTATTGTCTCTGTTTATTGTCTCTGTTTATTCTCTCTGTTTATTGTCTCTGTTTATTGTCTCTGTTTATTGTCTCTGTTTATTGTCTCTGTTTATTCTCTCTGTTTATTGTCTCTGTTTATTGTCTCTGTTTATTGTCTCTGTTTATTGTCTCTGTTTATTGTCTCTGTTTATTGTCTCTGTTTATTGTCTCTGTTTATTGTCTCTGTTTATTGTCTCTGTTTATTGTCTCTGTTTATTGTCTCTGTTTATTGTCTCTGTTTATTGTCTCTGTTTATTGTCTCTGTTTATTGTCTCTGTTTATTGTCTCTGTTTATTGTCTCTGTTTATTGTCTCTGTTTATTGTCTCTGTTTATTGTCTCTGTTTATTGTCTCTGTTTATTGTCTCTGTTTATTCTCTCTGTTTATTGTCTCTGTTTATTGTCTCTGTTTATTGTCTCTGTTTATTGTCTCTGTTTATTGTCTCTGTTTATTCTCTCTGTTTATTGTCTCTGTTTATTGTCTCTGTTTATTGTCTCTGTTTATTGTCTCTGTTTATTGTCTCTGTTTATTGTCTCTGTTTATTGTCTCTGTTTATTCTCTCTGTTTATTGTCTCTGTTTATTGTCTCTGTTTATTCTCTCTGTTTATTGTCTCTGTTTATTGTCTCTGTTTATTGTCTCTGTTTATTGTCTCTGTTTATTGTCTCTGTTTATTGTCTCTGTTTATTGTCTCTGTTTATTGTCTCTGTTTATTGTCTCTGTTTATTGTCTCTGTTTATTGTCTCTGTTTATTGTCTCTGTTTATTGTCTCTGTTTATTGTCTCTGTTTATTGTCTCTGTTTATTGTCTCTGTTTATTGTCTCTGTTTATTGTCTCTGTTTATTGTCTCTGTTTATTGTCTCTGTTTATTGTCTCTGTTTATTGTCTCTGTTTATTGTCTCTGTTTATTGTCTCTGTTTATTGTCTCTGTTTATTGTCTCTGTTTATTCTCTCTGTTTATTGTCTCTGTTTATTGTCTCTGTTTATTCTCTCTGTTTATTGTCTCTGTTTATTGTCTCTGTTTATTGTCTCTGTTTATTGTCTCTGTTTATTGTCTCTGTTTATTGTCTCTGTTTATTGTCTCTGTTTATTGTCTCTGTTTATTGTCTCTGTTTATTGTCTCTGTTTATTGTCTCTGTTTATTGTCTCTGTTTATTGTCTCTGTTTATTGTCTCTGTTTATTGTCTCTGTTTATTGTCTCTGTTTATTGTCTCTGTTTATTGTCTCTGTTTATTGTCTCTGTTTATTGTCTCTGTTTATTGTCTCTGTTTATTGTCTCTGTTTATTCTCTCTGTTTATTGTCTCTGTTTATTGTCTCTGTTTATTGTCTCTGTTTATTGTCTCTGTTTATTGTCTCTGTTTATTGTCTCTGTTTATTGTCTCTGTTTATTGTCTCTGTTTATTGTCTCTGTTTATTGTCTCTGTTTATTGTCTCTGTTTATTGTCTCTGTTTATTGTCTCTGTTTATTCTCTCTGTTTATTCTCTCTGTTTATTGTCTCTGTTTATTGTCTCTGTTTATTCTCTCTGTTTATTGTCTCTGTTTATTGTCTCTGTTTATTCTCTCTGTTTATTGTCTCTGTTTATTGTCTCTGTTTATTGTCTCTGTTTATTGTCTCTGTTTATTGTCTCTGTTTATTGTCTCTGTTTATTGTCTCTGTTTATTGTCTCTGTTTATTGTCTCTGTTTATTGTCTCTGTTTATTGTCTCTGTTTATTCTCTCTGTTTATTGTCTCTGTTTATTGTCTCTGTTTATTGTCTCTGTTTATTGTCTCTGTTTATTGTCTCTGTTTATTGTCTCTGTTTATTGTCTCTGTTTATTGTCTCTGTTTATTGTCTCTGTTTATTGTCTCTGTTTATTGTCTCTGTTTATTCTCTCTGTTTATTGTCTCTGTTTATTCTCTCTGTTTATTGTCTCTGTTTATTGTCTCTGTTTATTGTCTCTGTTTATTGTCTCTGTTTATTGTCTCTGTTTATTGTCTCTGTTTATTGTCTCTGTTTATTGTCTCTGTTTATTGTCTCTGTTTATTGTCTCTGTTTATTGTCTCTGTTTATTGTCTCTGTTTATTGTCTCTGTTTATTGTCTCTGTTATTCTCTCTGTTTATTGTCTCTGTTTATTGTCTCTGTTTATTGTCTCTGTTTATTGTCTCTGTTTATTGTCTCTGTTTATTGTCTCTGTTTATTGTCTCTGTTTATTGTCTCTGTTTATTGTCTCTGTTTATTGTCTCTGTTTATTGTCTCTGTTTATTGTCTCTGTTTATTGTCTCTGTTTATTGTCTCTGTTTATTGTCTCTGTTTATTGTCTCTGTTTATTGTCTCTGTTTATTGTCTCTGTTTATTGTCTCTGTTTATTGTCTCTGTTTATTGTCTCTGTTTATTGTCTCTGTTTATTGTCTCTGTTTATTGTCTCTGTTTATTGTCTCTGTTTATTGTCTCTGTTTATTGTCTCTGTTTATTGTCTCTGTTTATTGTCTCTGTTTATTGTCTCTGTTTATTGTCTCTGTTTATTCTCTCTGTTTATTGTCTCTGTTTATTGTCTCTGTTTATTGTCTCTGTTTATTGTCTCTGTTTATTGTCTCTGTTTATTCTCTCTGTTTATTGTCTCTGTTTATTGTCTCTGTTTATTGTCTCTGTTTATTGTCTCTGTTTATTGTCTCTGTTTATTGTCTCTGTTTATTGTCTCTGTTTATTGTCTCTGTTTATTGTCTCTGTTTATTGTCTCTGTTTATTGTCTCTGTTTATTGTCTCTGTTTATTGTCTCTGTTTATTGTCTCTGTTTATTGTCTCTGTTTATTGTCTCTGTTTATTGTCTCTGTTTATTGTCTCTGTTTATTGTCTCTGTTTATTGTCTCTGTTTATTGTCTCTGTTTATTGTCTCTGTTTATTGTCTCTGTTTATTGTCTCTGTTTATTGTCTCTGTTTATTGTCTCTGTTTATTGTCTCTGTTTATTGTCTCTGTTTATTGTCTCTGTTTATTGTCTCTGTTTATTGTCTCTGTTTATTGTCTCTGTTTATTGTCTCTGTTTATTGTCTCTGTTTATTGTCTCTGTTTATTGTCTCTGTTTATTGTCTCTGTTTATTCTCTCTGTTTATTGTCTCTGTTTATTGTCTCTGTTTATTGTCTCTGTTTATTGTCTCTGTTTATTGTCTCTGTTTATTGTCTCTGTTTATTGTCTCTGTTTATTGTCTCTGTTTATTGTCTCTGTTTATTGTCTCTGTTTATTGTCTCTGTTTATTGTCTCTGTTTATTGTCTCTGTTTATTGTCTCTGTTTATTGTCTCTGTTTATTGTCTCTGTTTATTGTCTCTGTTTATTGTCTCTGTTTATTGTCTCTGTTTATTGTCTCTGTTTATTCTCTCTGTTTATTGTCTCTGTTTATTGTCTCTGTTTATTGTCTCTGTTTATTGTCTCTGTTTATTGTCTCTGTTTATTGTCTCTGTTTATTGTCTCTGTTTATGTCTCTGTTTATTCTCTCTGTTTATTGTCTCTGTTTATTGTCTCTGTTTATTGTCTCTGTTTATTGTCTCTGTTTATTGTCTCTGTTTATTCTCTCTGTTTATTGTCTCTGTTTATTCTCTCTGTTTATTGTCTCTGTTTATTGTCTCTGTTTATTGTCTCTGTTTATTGTCTCTGTTTATTGTCTCTGTTTATTGTCTCTGTTTATTGTCTCTGTTTATTGTCTCTGTTTATTGTCTCTGTTTATTCTCTCTGTTTATTGTCTCTGTTTATTGTCTCTGTTTATTGTCTCTGTTTATTGTCTCTGTTTATTGTCTCTGTTTATTGTCTCTGTTTATTGTCTCTGTTTATTGTCTCTGTTTATTGTCTCTGTTTATTGTCTCTGTTTATTGTCTCTGTTTATTGTCTCTGTTTATTCTCTCTGTTTATTGTCTCTGTTTATTGTCTCTGTTTATTGTCTCTGTTTATTGTCTCTGTTTATTGTCTCTGTTTATTGTCTCTGTTTATTGTCTCTGTTTATTGTCTCTGTTTATTGTCTCTGTTTATTGTCTCTGTTTATTGTCTCTGTTTATTGTCTCTGTTTATTGTCTCTGTTTATTGTCTCTGTTTATTGTCTCTGTTTATTGTCTCTGTTTATTGTCTCTGTTTATTGTCTCTGTTTATTGTCTCTGTTTATTGTCTCTGTTTATTGTCTCTGTTTATTGTCTCTGTTTATTGTCTCTGTTTATTGTCTCTGTTTATTGTCTCTGTTTATTGTCTCTGTTTATTGTCTCTGTTTATTGTCTCTGTTTATTGTCTCTGTTTATTGTCTCTGTTTATTGTCTCTGTTTATTGTCTCTGTTTATTGTCTCTGTTTATTGTCTCTGTTTATTGCTCTCTGTTTATTGTCTCTGTTTATTGTCTCTGTTTATTGTCTCTGTTTATTCTCTCTGTTTATTGTCTCTGTTTATTGTCTCTGTTTATTGTCTCTGTTTATTGTCTCTGTTTATTGTCTCTGTTTATTGTCTCTGTTTATTGTCTCTGTTTATTGTCTCTGTTTATTGTCTCTGTTTATTGTCTCTGTTTATTGTCTCTGTTTATTGTCTCTGTTTATTGTCTCTGTTTATTGTCTCTGTTTATTGTCTCTGTTTATTGTCTCTGTTTATTGTCTCTGTTTATTGTCTCTGTTTATTCTCTCTGTTTATTGTCTCTGTTTATTGTCTCTGTTTATTGTCTCTGTTTATTGTCTCTGTTTATTGTCTCTGTTTATTGTCTCTGTTTATTGTCTCTGTTTATTGTCTCTGTTTATTCTCTCTGTTTATTGTCTCTGTTTATTCTCTCTGTTTATTGTCTCTGTTTATTGTCTCTGTTTATTGTCTCTGTTTATTGTCTCTGTTTATTGTCTCTGTTTATTCTCTCTGTTTATTGTCTCTGTTTATTGTCTCTGTTTATTGTCTCTGTTTATTGTCTCTGTTTATTGTCTGTTTATTGTCTCTGTTTATTGTCTCTGTTTATTCTCTCTGTTTATTGTCTCTGTTTATTGTCTCTGTTTATTGTCTCTGTTTATTGTCTCTGTTTATTGTCTCTGTTTATTGTCTCTGTTTATTGTCTCTGTTTATTGTCTCTGTTTATTGTCTCTGTTTATTGTCTCTGTTTATTGTCTCTGTTTATTGTCTCTGTTTATTGTCTCTGTTTATTGTCTCTGTTTATTGTCTCTGTTTATTGTCTCTGTTTATTGTCTCTGTTTATTGTCTCTGTTTATTGTCTCTGTTTATTGTCTCTGTTTATTGTCTCTGTTTATTGTCTCTGTTTATTGTCTCTGTTTATTGTCTCTGTTTATTGTCTCTGTTTATTGTCTCTGTTTATTGTCTCTGTTTATTGTCTCTGTTTATTGTCTCTGTTTATTGTCTCTGTTTATTGTCTCTGTTTATTGTCTCTGTTTATTGTCTCTGTTTATTGTCTCTGTTTATTCTCTCTGTTTATTGTCTCTGTTTATTGTCTCTGTTTATTGTCTCTGTTTATTGTCTCTGTTTATTGTCTCTGTTTATTGTCTCTGTTTATTCTCTCTGTTTATTGTCTCTGTTTATTGTCTCTGTTTATTGTCTCTGTTTATTGTCTCTGTTTATTGTCTCTGTTTATTGTCTCTGTTTATTGTCTCTGTTTATTGTCTCTGTTTATTGTCTCTGTTTATTGTCTCTGTTTATTGTCTCTGTTTATTGTCTCTGTTTATTGTCTCTGTTTATTGTCTCTGTTTATTGTCTCTGTTTATTGTCTCTGTTTATTGTCTCTGTTTATTGTCTCTGTTTATTGTCTCTGTTTATTGTCTCTGTTTATTGTCTCTGTTTATTGTCTCTGTTTATTGTCTCTGTTTATTGTCTCTGTTTATTCTCTCTGTTTATTGTCTCTGTTTATTGTCTCTGTTTATTGTCTCTGTTTATTGTCTCTGTTTATTGTCTCTGTTTATTGTCTCTGTTTATTGTCTCTGTTTATTCTCTCTGTTTATTGTCTCTGTTTATTGTCTCTGTTTATTGTCTCTGTTTATTGTCTCTGTTTATTGTCTCTGTTTATTGTCTCTGTTTATTGTCTCTGTTTATTGTCTCTGTTTATTGTCTCTGTTTATTGTCTCTGTTTATTGTCTCTGTTTATTGTCTCTGTTTATTGTCTCTGTTTATTGTCTCTGTTTATTGTCTCTGTTTATTCTCTCTGTTTATTGTCTCTGTTTATTCTCTCTGTTTATTGTCTCTGTTTATTGTCTCTGTTTATTGTCTCTGTTTATTGTCTCTGTTTATTGTCTCTGTTTATTGTCTCTGTTTATTGTCTCTGTTTATTGTCTCTGTTTATTGTCTCTGTTTATTGTCTCTGTTTATTGTCTCTGTTTATTGTCTCTGTTTATTGTCTCTGTTTATTGTCTCTGTTTATTGTCTCTGTTTATTGTCTCTGTTTATTGTCTCTGTTTATTGTCTCTGTTTATTGTCTCTGTTTATTGTCTCTGTTTATTGTCTCTGTTTATTGTCTCTGTTTATTGTCTCTGTTTATTGTCTCTGTTTATTGTCTCTGTTTATTGTCTCTGTTTATTGTCTCTGTTTATTGTCTCTGTTTATTGTCTCTGTTTATTGTCTCTGTTTATTGTCTCTGTTTATTGTCTCTGTTTATTGTCTCTGTTTATTGTCTCTGTTTATTGTCTCTGTTTATTGTCTCTGTTTATTGTCTCTGTTTATTGTCTCTGTTTATTGTCTCTGTTTATTGTCTCTGTTTATTGTCTCTGTTTATTCTCTCTGTTTATTGTCTCTGTTTATTGTCTCTGTTTATTGTCTCTGTTTATTGTCTCTGTTTATTGTCTCTGTTTATTGTCTCTGTTTATTGTCTCTGTTTATTGTCTCTGTTTATTGTCTCTGTTTATTGTCTCTGTTTATTGTCTCTGTTTATTGTCTCTGTTTATTGTCTCTGTTTATTGTCTCTGTTTATTGTCTCTGTTTATTGTCTCTGTTTATTGTCTCTGTTTATTGTCTCTGTTTATTGTCTCTGTTTATTGTCTCTGTTTATTGTCTCTGTTTATTGTCTCTGTTTATTGTCTCTGTTTATTGTCTCTGTTTATTGTCTCTGTTTATTGTCTCTGTTTATTGTCTCTGTTTATTGTCTCTGTTTATTGTCTCTGTTTATTGTCTCTGTTTATTGTCTCTGTTTATTGTCTCTGTTTATTGTCTCTGTTTATTGTCTCTGTTTATTCTCTCTGTTTATTGTCTCTGTTTATTGTCTCTGTTTATTGTCTCTGTTTATTGTCTCTGTTTATTGTCTCTGTTTATTGTCTCTGTTTATTGTCTCTGTTTATTGTCTCTGTTTATTGTCTCTGTTTATTGTCTCTGTTTATTGTCTCTGTTTATTGTCTCTGTTTATTGTCTCTGTTTATTGTCTCTGTTTATTGTCTCTGTTTATTGTCTCTGTTTATTGTCTCTGTTTATTGTCTCTGTTTATTGTCTCTGTTTATTGTCTCTGTTTATTGTCTCTGTTTATTGTCTCTGTTTATTCTCTCTGTTTATTGTCTCTGTTTATTGTCTCTGTTTATTGTCTCTGTTTATTGTCTCTGTTTATTGTCTCTGTTTATTGTCTCTGTTTATTGTCTCTGTTTATTGTCTCTGTTTATTGTCTCTGTTTATTGTCTCTGTTTATTGTCTCTGTTTATTGTCTCTGTTTATTCTCTCTGTTTATTGTCTCTGTTTATTGTCTCTGTTTATTGTCTCTGTTTATTGTCTCTGTTTATTGTCTCTGTTTATTGTCTCTGTTTATTGTCTCTGTTTATTGTCTCTGTTTATTGTCTCTGTTTATTGTCTCTGTTTATTGTCTCTGTTTATTGTCTCTGTTTATTGTCTCTGTTTATTGTCTCTGTTTATTGTCTCTGTTTATTGTCTCTGTTTATTGTCTCTGTTTATTGTCTCTGTTTATTCTCTCTGTTTATTGTCTCTGTTTATTGTCTCTGTTTATTGTCTCTGTTTATTGTCTCTGTTTATTGTCTCTGTTTATTCTCTCTGTTTATTGTCTCTGTTTATTGTCTCTGTTTATTGTCTCTGTTTATTGTCTCTGTTTATTGTCTCTGTTTATTGTCTCTGTTTATTGTCTCTGTTTATTCTCTCTGTTTATTGTCTCTGTTTATTGTCTCTGTTTATTGTCTCTGTTTATTGTCTCTGTTTATTGTCTCTGTTTATTGTCTCTGTTTATTGTCTCTGTTTATTGTCTCTGTTTATTGTCTCTGTTTATTGTCTCTGTTTATTGTCTCTGTTTATTGTCTCTGTTTATTGTCTCTGTTTATTGTCTCTGTTTATTGTCTCTGTTTATTGTCTCTGTTTATTGTCTCTGTTTATTGTCTCTGTTTATTGTCTCTGTTTATTGTCTCTGTTTATTGTCTCTGTTTATTGTCTCTGTTTATTGTCTCTGTTTATTGTCTCTGTTTATTGTCTCTGTTTATTGTCTCTGTTTATTGTCTCTGTTTATTGTCTCTGTTTATTGTCTCTGTTTATTGTCTCTGTTTATTGTCTCTGTTTATTCTCTCTGTTTATTGTCTCTGTTTATTGTCTCTGTTTATTGTCTCTGTTTATTGTCTCTGTTTATTGTCTCTGTTTATTGTCTCTGTTTATTGTCTCTGTTTATTGTCTCTGTTTATTGTCTCTGTTTATTGTCTCTGTTTATTGTCTCTGTTTATTGTCTCTGTTTATTGTCTCTGTTTATTGTCTCTGTTTATTGTCTCTGTTTATTGTCTCTGTTTATTGTCTCTGTTTATTGTCTCTGTTTATTGTCTCTGTTTATTGTCTCTGTTTATTGTCTCTGTTTATTGTCTCTGTTTATTGTCTCTGTTTATTGTCTCTGTTTATTGTCTCTGTTTATTGTCTCTGTTTATTGTCTCTGTTTATTGTCTCTGTTTATTGTCTCTGTTTATTGTCTCTGTTTATTGTCTCTGTTTATTGTCTCTGTTTATTGTCTCTGTTTATTGTCTCTGTTTATTGTCTCTGTTTATTGTCTCTGTTTATTGTCTCTGTTTATTGTCTCTGTTTATTGTCTCTGTTTATTGTCTCTGTTTATTGTCTCTGTTTATTGTCTCTGTTTATTGTCTCTGTTTATTGTCTCTGTTTATTGTCTCTGTTTATTGTCTCTGTTTATTGTCTCTGTTTATTGTCTCTGTTTATTGTCTCTGTTTATTGTCTCTGTTTATTGTCTCTGTTTATTGTCTCTGTTTATTGTCTCTGTTTATTGTCTCTGTTTATTGTCTCTGTTTATTGTCTCTGTTTATTGTCTCTGTTTATTGTCTCTGTTTATTCTCTCTGTTTATTGTCTCTGTTTATTGTCTCTGTTTATTGTCTCTGTTTATTGTCTCTGTTTATTGTCTCTGTTTATTGTCTCTGTTTATTGTCTCTGTTTATTGTCTCTGTTTATTGTCTCTGTTTATTGTCTCTGTTTATTGTCTCTGTTTATTGTCTCTGTTTATTGTCTCTGTTTATTGTCTCTGTTTATTGTCTCTGTTTATTGTCTCTGTTTATTGTCTCTGTTTATTGTCTCTGTTTATTGTCTCTGTTTATTGTCTCTGTTTATTGTCTCTGTTTATTGTCTCTGTTTATTGTCTCTGTTTATTGTCTCTGTTTATTGTCTCTGTTTATTGTCTCTGTTTATTGTCTCTGTTTATTGTCTCTGTTTATTGTCTCTGTTTATTGTCTCTGTTTATTGTCTCTGTTTATTGTCTCTGTTTATTGTCTCTGTTTATTGTCTCTGTTTATTGTCTCTGTTTATTGTCTCTGTTTATTGTCTCTGTTTATTCTCTCTGTTTATTGTCTCTGTTTATTGTCTCTGTTTATTGTCTCTGTTTATTGTCTCTGTTTATTGTCTCTGTTTATTGTCTCTGTTTATTGTCTCTGTTTATTGTCTCTGTTTATTGTCTCTGTTTATTGTCTCTGTTTATTGTCTCTGTTTATTGTCTCTGTTTATTGTCTCTGTTTATTGTCTCTGTTTATTGTCTCTGTTTATTGTCTCTGTTTATTGTCTCTGTTTATTGTCTCTGTTTATTGTCTCTGTTTATTGTCTCTGTTTATTGTCTCTGTTTATTCTCTCTGTTTATTGTCTCTGTTTATTGTCTCTGTTTATTGTCTCTGTTTATTGTCTCTGTTTATTGTCTCTGTTTATTGTCTCTGTTTATTGTCTCTGTTTATTGTCTCTGTTTATTGTCTCTGTTTATTGTCTCTGTTTATTGTCTCTGTTTATTGTCTCTGTTTATTGTCTCTGTTTATTGTCTCTGTTTATTGTCTCTGTTTATTGTCTCTGTTTATTGTCTCTGTTTATTGTCTCTGTTTATTGTCTCTGTTTATTGTCTCTGTTTATTGTCTCTGTTTATTGTCTCTGTTTATTGTCTCTGTTTATTGTCTCTGTTTATTGTCTCTGTTTATTGTCTCTGTTTATTGTCTCTGTTTATTGTCTCTGTTTATTGTCTCTGTTTATTGTCTCTGTTTATTGTCTCTGTTTATTGTCTCTGTTTATTGTCTCTGTTTATTGTCTCTGTTTATTGTCTCTGTTTATTGTCTCTGTTTATTGTCTCTGTTTATTGTCTCTGTTTATTGTCTCTGTTTATTGTCTCTGTTTATTGTCTCTGTTTATTGTCTCTGTTTATTGTCTCTGTTTATTGTCTCTGTTTATTGTCTCTGTTTATTGTCTCTGTTTATTGTCTCTGTTTATTGTCTCTGTTTATTGTCTCTGTTTATTGTCTCTGTTTATTGTCTCTGTTTATTGTCTCTGTTTATTGTCTCTGTTTATTGTCTCTGTTTATTGTCTCTGTTTATTGTCTCTGTTTATTGTCTCTGTTTATTGTCTCTGTTTATTGTCTCTGTTTATTGTCTCTGTTTATTCTCTCTGTTTATTGTCTCTGTTTATTCTCTCTGTTTATTGTCTCTGTTTATTGTCTCTGTTTATTGTCTCTGTTTATGTCTCTGTTTATTGTCTCTGTTTATTGTCTCTGTTTATTGTCTCTGTTTATTGTCTCTGTTTATTGTCTCTGTTTATTGTCTCTGTTTATTGTCTCTGTTTATTGTCTCTGTTTATTCTCTCTGTTTATTGTCTCTGTTTATTGTCTCTGTTTATTGTCTCTGTTTATTGTCTCTGTTTATTGTCTCTGTTTATTGTCTCTGTTTATTGTCTCTGTTTATTCTCTCTGTTTATTGTCTCTGTTTATTGTCTCTGTTTATTCTCTGTTTATTGTCTCTGTTTATTGTCTCTGTTTATTGTCTCTGTTTATTCTCTCTGTTTATTGTCTCTGTTTATTGTCTCTGTTTATTGTCTCTGTTTATTCTCTCTGTTTATTCTCTCTGTTTATTGTCTCTGTTTATTGTCTCTGTTTATTGTCTCTGTTTATTGTCTCTGTTTATTGTCTCTGTTTATTCTCTCTGTTTATTGTCTCTGTTTATTGTCTCTGTTTATTCTCTCTGTTTATTGTCTCTGTTTATTGTCTCTGTTTATTGTCTCTGTTTATTGTCTCTGTTTATTCTCTCTGTTTATTGTCTCTGTTTATTGTCTCTGTTTATTGTCTCTGTTTATTGTCTCTGTTTATTGTCTCTGTTTATTGTCTCTGTTTATTGTCTCTGTTTATTGTCTCTGTTTATTGTCTCTGTTTATTGTCTCTGTTTATTGTCTCTGTTTATTGTCTCTGTTTATTGTCTCTGTTTATTGTCTCTGTTTATTGTCTCTGTTTATTTCTCTCTGTTTATTGTCTCTGTTTATTGTCTCTGTTTATTGTCTCTGTTTATTGTCTCTGTTTATTGTCTCTGTTTATTGTCTCTGTTTATTGTCTCTGTTATTGTCTCTGTTTATTGTCTCTGTTTATTGTCTCTGTTTATTGTCTCTGTTTATTGTCTCTGTTTATTGTCTCTGTTTATTCTCTCTGTTTATTGTCTCTGTTTATTGTCTCTGTTTATTCTCTCTGTTTATTGTCTCTGTTTATTGTCTCTGTTTATTGTCTCTGTTTATTGTCTCTGTTTATTGTCTCTGTTTATTGTCTCTGTTTATTGTCTCTGTTTATTCTCTCTGTTTATTGTCTCTGTTTATTGTCTCTGTTTATTGTCTCTGTTTATTCTCTCTGTTTATTGTCTCTGTTTATTGTCTCTGTTTATTGTCTCTGTTTATTGTCTCTGTTTATTGTCTCTGTTTATTGTCTCTGTTTATTGTCTCTGTTTATTGTCTCTGTTTATTGTCTCTGTTTATTGTCTCTGTTTATTCTCTCTGTTTATTGTCTCTGTTTATTGTCTCTGTTTATTCTCTCTGTTTATTGTCTCTGTTTATTGTCTCTGTTTATTGTCTCTGTTTATTGTCTCTGTTTATTGTCTCTGTTTATTGTCTCTGTTTATTGTCTCTGTTTATTGTCTCTGTTTATTGTCTCTGTTTATTGTCTCTGTTTATTCTCTCTGTTTATTGTCTCTGTTTATTGTCTCTGTTTATTGTCTCTGTTTATTGTCTCTGTTTATTGTCTCTGTTTATTGTCTCTGTTTATTGTCTCTGTTTATTGTCTCTGTTTATTGTCTCTGTTTATTGTCTCTGTTTATTGTCTCTGTTTATTGTCTCTGTTTATTGTCTCTGTTTATTGTCTCTGTTTATTGTCTCTGTTTATTGTCTCTGTTTATTGTCTCTGTTTATTGTCTCTGTTTATTGTCTCTGTTTATTGTCTCTGTTTATTGTCTCTGTTTATTGTCTCTGTTTATTGTCTCTGTTTATTGTCTCTGTTTATTGTCTCTGTTTATTGTCTCTGTTTATTCTCTCTGTTTATTGTCTCTGTTATTGTCTCTGTTTATTGTCTCTGTTTATTGTCTCTGTTTATTGTCTCTGTTATTGTCTCTGTTTATTGTCTCTGTTTATTGTCTCTGTTTATTGTCTCTGTTTATTGTCTCTGTTTATTGTCTCTGTTTATTGTCTCTGTTTATTGTCTCTGTTTATTGTCTCTGTTTATTGTCTCTGTTTATTGTCTCTGTTTATGTCTCTCTGTTTATTGTCTCTGTTTATTGTCTCTGTTTATTGTCTCTGTTTATTGTCTCTGTTTATTGTCTCTGTTTATTCTCTCTGTTTATTGTCTCTGTTTATTGTCTCTGTTTATTGTCTCTGTTTATTGTCTCTGTTTATTGTCTCTGTTTATTGTCTCTGTTTATTGTCTCTGTTTATTGTCTCTGTTTATTGTCTCTGTTTATTGTCTCTGTTTATTGTCTCTGTTATTGTCTCTGTTTATTGTCTCTGTTTATTGTCTCTAGTTTATTGTCTCTGTTTATTGTCTCTGTTTATTGTCTCTGTTTATTGTCTCTGTTTATTGTCTCTGTTTATGTCTCTGTTTATTGTCTCTGTTATTGTCTCTGTTTATTGTCTCTGTTTATTGTCTCTGTTTATTGTCTCTGTTTATTGTCTCTGTTTATTGTCTCTGTTTATTCTCTCTGTTTATTGTCTCTGTTTATTGTCTCTGTTTATTCGTCTCTGTTTATTGTCTCTGTTTATTGTCTCTGTTTATTGTCTCTGTTTATTGTCTCTGTTTATTGTCTCTGTTTATTGTCTCTGTTTATTGTCTCTGTTTATTGTCTCTGTTTATTGTCTCTGTTTATTGTCTCTGTTTAATGTCTCTGTTTATTGTCTCTGTTTATTGTCTCTGTTTATTGTCTCTGTTTATTGTCTCTGTTTATTGTCTCTGTTTATTGTCTCTGTTTATTGTCTCTGTTTATTGTCTCTGTTTATTCTCTCTGTTTATTGTCTCTGTTTATTCTCTCTGTTTATTGTCTCTGTTTATTGTCTCTGTTTATTGTCTCTGTTTATTCTCTCTGTTTATTGTCTCTGTTTATTGTCTCTGTTTATTGTCTCTGTTTATTGTCTCTGTTTATTGTCTCTGTTTATTGTCTCTGTTTATTGTCTCTGTTTATTGTCTCTGTTTATTGTCTCTGTTTATTGTCTCTGTTTATTCTCTCTGTTTATTGTCTCTGTTTATTCTCTCTGTTTATTGTCTCTGTTATTGTCTCTGTTTATTGTCTCTGTTATTGTCTCTGTTTATTGTCTCTGTTTATTGTCTCTGTTTATTGTCTCTGTTTATTGTCTCTGTTTATTGTCTCTGTTTATTGTCTCTGTTTATGTCTCTGTTTATTGTCTCTGTTTATTGTCTCTGTTTATTGTCTCTGTTTATTGTCTCTGTTTATTGTCTCTGTTTATTGTCTCTGTTTATTGTCTCTGTTTATTCTCTCTGTTTATTGTCTCTGTTTATTTCTCTGTTTATTGTCTCTGTTTATTGTCTCTGTTATTGTCTCTGTTTATTGTCTCTGTTTATTGTCTCTGTTTATTCTCTCTGTTTATTGTCTCTGTTTATTGTCTCTGTTTATTGTCTCTGTTTATTGTCTCTGTTTATTGTCTCTGTTTATTCTCTCTGTTTATTGTCTCTGTTTATTGTCTCTGTTTATTGTCTCTGTTTATTGTCTCTGTTTATTGTCTCTGTTTATTCTCTCTGTTTATTGTCTCTGTTTATTGTCTCTGTTTATTGTCTCTGTTTATTGTCTCTGTTTATTGTCTCTGTTTATTGTCTCTGTTTATTGTCTCTCTTTATTGCTCTCTGTTTATTGTCTCTGTTATTGTCTCTGTTTATTGTCTCTGTTTATTGTCTCTGTTTATTGTCTCTGTTTATTGTCTCTGTTTATTGTCTCTGTTTATTGTCTCTGTTTATTGTCTCTGTTTATTGTCTCTGTTTATTGTCTCTGTTTATTGTCTCTGTTTATTGTCTCTGTTTATTGTCTCTGTTTATTGTCTCTGTTTATTGTCTCTGTTTATTGTCTCTGTTTATTGTCTCTGTTTATTGTCTCTGTTTATTGTCTCTGTTTATTGTCTCTGTTTATTGTCTCTGTTTATTGTCTCTGTTATTCTCTCTGTTTATTGTCTCTGTTTATTGTCTCTGTTTATGTCTCTGTTTATTGTCTCTGTTTATTGTCTCTGTTTATTGTCTCTGTTTATTGTCTCTGTTTATTGTCTCTGTTTATTGTCTCTGTTTATTGTCTCTGTTTATTGTCTCTGTTTATTGTCTCTGTTTATTGTCTCTGTTTATTGTCTCTGTTTATTGTCTCTGTTTATTGTCTCTGTTTATTGTCTCTGTTTATTGTCTCTGTTTATTGTCTCTGTTTATTGTCTCTGTTTATTGTCTCTGTTTATTCTCTCTGTTTATTGTCTCTGTTTATTGTCTCTGTTTATTGTCTCTGTTTATTGTCTCTGTTTATTGTCTCTGTTTATTGTCTCTGTTTATTGTCTCTGTTTATTGTCTCTGTTTATTGTCTCTGTTTATTGTCTCTGTTTATTGTCTCTGTTTATTGTCTCTGTTTATTCTCTCTGTTTATTGTCTCTGTTTATTGTCTCTGTTTATTCTCTCTGTTTATTGTCTCTGTTTATTGTCTCTGTTTATTCTCTCTGTTTATTGTCTCTGTTTATTGTCTCTGTTTATTGTCTCTGTTTATTGTCTCTGTTATTGTCTCTGTTTATTGTCTCTGTTTATTGTCTCTGTTTATTCTCTCTGTTTATTGTCTCTGTTTATTGTCTCTGTTTATTCTCTCTGTTTATTGTCTCTGTTTATTGTCTCTGTTTATTGTCTCTGTTTATGTCTCTGTTTATTGTCTCTGTTTATTGTCTCTGTTTATTGTCTCTGTTTATTGTCTCTGTTTATTGTCTCTGTTTATTGTCTCTGTTTATTGTCTCTGTTTATTGTCTCTGTTTATTCTCTCTGTTTATTGTCTCTGTTTATTGTCTCTGTTTATTGTCTCTGTTTATTGTCTCTGTTTATTGTCTCTGTTTATTGTCTCTGTTTATTGTCTCTGTTTATTGTCTCTGTTTATTGTCTCTGTTTATTTCTCTGTTTATTGTCTCTGTTTATTGTCTCTGTTTATTGTCTCTGTTTATTGTCTCTGTTTATTGTCTCTGTTTATTGTCTCTGTTTATTGTCTCTGTTTATTGTCTCTGTTTATTGTCTCTGTTTATTGTCTCTGTTTATTGTCTCTGTTTATTGTCTCTGTTTATTGCTCTCTGTTTATTGTCTCTGTTTATTGTCTCTGTTTATTGTCTCTGTTTATTCTCTCTGTTTATTGTCTCTGTTTATTGTCTCTGTTTATGTCTCTGTTTATTGCTCTCTGTTTATTGTCTCTGTTTATTCTCTCTGTTTATTGTCTCTGTTTATTGTCTCTGTTTATTGTCTCTGTTTATTGTCTCTGTTTATTGTCTCTGTTTATTGTCTCTGTTTATTGTCTCTGTTTATTGTCTCTGTTTATTGTCTCTGTTATTGTCTCCTGTTTATTGTCTCTGTTTATTGTCTCTGTTTATTGTCTCTGTTTATTGTCTCTGTTTATTGTCTCTGTTTATTGTCTCTGTTTATTGTCTCTGTTTATTGTCTCTGTTTATTGTCTCTGTTTATTGTCTCTGTTATTGTCTCTGTTTATTGTCTCTGTTTATTGTCTCTGTTTATTGTCTCTGTTTATTGTCTCTGTTTATTGTCTCTGTTTATTGTCTCTGTTTATTCTCTCTGTTTATTGTCTCTGTTTATTGTCTCTGTTTATTCTCTCTGTTTATTGTCTCTGTTTATTGTCTCTGTTTATTGTCTCATTTTATTGTCTCTGTTTATTGTCTCTGTTTATTGTCTCTGTTTATTGTCTCTGTTTATTGTCTCTGTTTATTGTCTCTGTTTATTGTCTCTGTTTATTGTCTCTGTTTATTGTCTCTGTTTATTGTCTCTGTTTATTATCTCTGTTTATTGTCTCTGTTTATTGTCTCTGTTTATTGTCTCTGTTTATTCTCTCTGTTTATTGTCTCTGTTTATTGTCTCTGTTTATTGTCTCTGTTTATTGTCTCTGTTTATTGTCTCTGTTTATTGTCTCTGTTTATTGCTCTCTGTTTATTGTCTCTGTTTATTGTCTCTGTTTATTGTCTCTGTTTATTGTCTCTGTTTATTGTCTCTGTTTATTGTCTCTGTTTATTGTCTCTGTTTATTGTCTCTGTTATTGTCTCTGTTTATTGTCTCTGTTTATTGTCTCTGTTTATTGTCTCTGTTTATTGTCTCTGTTTATTGTCTCTGTTTATTGTCTCTGTTTATTGTCTCTGTTTATTGTCTCTGTTTATTGTCTCTGTTTATTGTCTCTGTTTATTGTCTCTGTTTATTGTCTCTGTTTATTGTCTCTGTTTATTCTCTCTGTTTATTGTCTCTGTTTATTGTCTCTGTTTATTGTCTCTGTTTATTGTCTCTGTTTATTGTCTCTGTTTATTGTCTCTGTTTATTGTCTCTGTTTATTGTCTCTGTTTATTCTCTCTGTTTATTGTCTCTGTTTATTGTCTCTGTTTATTGTCTCTGTTTATTGTCTCTGTTTATTGTCTCTGTTTATTGTCTCTGTTTATTGTCTCTGTTTATTGTCTCTGTTTATTGTCTCTGTTTATTGTCTCTGTTTATTGTCTCTGTTTATTGTCTCTGTTTATTGTCTCTGTTTATTCTCTCTGTTTATTGTCTCTGTTTATTGTCTCTGTTTATTCTCTCTGTTTATTGTCTCTGTTTATTGTCTCTGTTTATTGTCTCTGTTTATTGTCTCTGTTTATTGTCTCTGTTTATTGTCTCTGTTTATTGTCTCTGTTTATTGTCTCTGTTTATTGTCTCTGTTTATTGTCTCTGTTTATTCTCTCTGTTTATTGTCTCTGTTTATTGTCTCTGTTTATTGTCTCTGTTTATTGTCTCTGTTTATTGTCTCTGTTTATTGTCTCTGTTTATTGTCTCTGTTTATTGTCTCTGTTTATTGTCTCTGTTTATTGTCTCTGTTTATTGTCTCTGTTTATTGTCTGTTTATTGTCTCTGTTTATTGTCTCTGTTTATTGTCTCTGTTTATTGTCTCTGTTTATTGTCTCTGTTTATTGTCTCTGTTTATTCTCTCTGTTTATTGTCTCTGTTTATTGTCTCTGTTATGTCTCTGTTTATTGTCTCTGTTTATTGTCTCTGTTTATTGTCTCTGTTTATTGCTCTCTGTTTATTGTCTCTGTTTTAGTCTCTGTTTATTGTCTCTGTTTATTCTCTCTGTTTATTGTCTCTGTTTATTGTCTCTGTTTATTCTCTCTGTTTATTGCTCTCTGTTTATTGTCTCTGTTTATTGTCTCTGTTTATTGTCTCTGTTTATTGTCTCTGTTTATTGTCTCTGTTTATTGTCCTCTGTTTATTGTCTCTGTTTATTGTCTCTGTTTATTGTCTCTGTTTATTGTCTCTGTTTATTGTCTCTGTTTATTGTCTCTGTTTATTGTCTCTGTTTATTGTCTCTGTTTATTGTCTCTGTTTATTGTCTCTGTTTATTGTCTCTGTTTATTCTCTCTGTTTATTGTCTCTGTTTATTGTCTCTGTTTATTGTCTCTGTTTATGCTCTCTGTTTATTGTCTCTGTTTATTGTCTCTGTTTATTGTCTCTGTTTATTGTCTCTGTTTATTGTCTCTGTTTATTGTCTCTGTTTATTGTCTCTGTTTATTGCTCTCTGTTTATTGTCTCTGTTTATTGTCTCTGTTTATTGTCTCTGTTTATTGTCTCTGTTTATTGTCTCTGTTTATTGTCTCCTGTTTATTGTCTCTGTTTATTGTCTCTGTTTATTGTCTCTGTTTATTGTCTCTGTTTATGTCTCTGTTTATGCTCTCTGTGTATTGTCTCTGTTTATTGTCTCTGTTTATTCTCTCTGTTTATTGTCTCTGTTTATTCTCTCTGTTTATTGTCTCTGTTTATTGTCTCTGTTTATTGTCTCTGTTTATTCTCTCTGTTTATTGTCTCTGTTTATTGTCTCTGTTTATTGTCTCTGTTTATTGTCTCTGTTTATTGTCTCTGTTTATTGTCTCTGTTTATTGTCTCTGTTTATTCTCTCTGTTTATTGTCTCTGTTTATTGTCTCTGTTTATTGTCTCTGTTTATTGTCTCTGGTTTATTGTCTCTGTTTATTGTCTCTGTTTATTGTCTCTGTTTATTGTCTCTGTTTATTGTCTCTGTTTATTGTCTCTGTTTATTGTCTCTGTTTATTGCTCTCTGTTATTGTCTCTGTTTATTGTCTCTGTTTATTGTCTCTGTTTATTGTCTCTGTTATTGTCTCTGTTTATTGTCTCTGTTTATTGTCTCTGTTTATTCTCTCTGTTTATTGTCTCTGTTTATTGTCTCTGTTTTATTGTCTCTGTTTATTGTCTCTGTTTATTGTCTCTGTTTATTGTCTCTGTTTATTGTCTCTGTTTATTGTCTCTGTTTATTGTCTCTGTTTATTTCTCTCTGTTTATTGTCTCTGTTTATTGTCTCTGTTTATTGTCTCTGTTTATTGTCTCTGTTTATTCTCTCTGTTTATTGTCTCTGTTTATTGTCTCTGTTTATGTCTCTGTTTATTGTCTCTGTTTATTGTCTCTGTTTATTTCTCTGTTTATTGTCTCTGTTTATTGTCTCTGTTTATTGTCTCTGTTTATTGTCTCTGTTTATTGTCTCTGTTTATGTCTCTGTTTATTGTCTCTGTTTATTGTCTCTGTTTATTGTCTCTGTTTATTGTCTCTGTTTATTGTCTCTTTTATTGTCTCTGTTTATTGTCTCTGTTTATTGTCTCTGTTTATTGTCTCTGTTTATTGTCTCTGTTTATTGTCTCTGTTTATTGTCTCTGTTTATTGTCTCTGTTTATTGTCTCTGTTTATTGTCTCTGTTTATTGTCTCTGTTTATTGCTCTCTGTTTATTGTCTCTGTTTATTGTCTCTGTTTATTGTCTCTGTTTATTGTCTCTGTTTATTGTCTCTGTTTATTGTCTCTGTTTATTGCTCCTGTTTATTGTCTCTGTTTATTGTCTCTGTTTATTGTCTCTGTTTATTGTCCTGTTTATTGTCTCTGTTTATTGCTCCTGTTTATTGTCTCTGTTTATTGTCTCTGTTTATTGTTCTCTGTTTATTGTCTCTGTTTATTGTCTCTGTTTATTGTCCTCTGTTTATTGTCCTCTGTTTATTGTCTCTCTGTTTATTGTCTCTGTTTATTGTCTCTGTTTATTGTCTCTGTTTATTGTCTCTGTTTATTGTCTCTATTTATTTCTCTCTGTTTATTGTCTCTGTTTATTGTCTCTGTTTATTCTCTCTGTTTATTGTCCCTGTTTATTGTCTCTCTGTTTATTGTCTCTGTTTATTGTCTCTGTTTCTTTGTCTCTGTTTATTCTCTCTGTTTATTGTCTCTGTTTATTCTCTCTGTTTATTGTCTCTGTTTATTGTCTCTGTTTATTCTCTCTGTTTATTGTCTCTGTTTATTGTCTCTGTTTATTGTCTCTATTTATTGTCTCTGTTTATTGTCTCTGTTTATTGTCTCTGTTTATTGTCTGTTTATTGTCTCTGTTTATTGTCTGTTTATTGTCTCTGTTTATTGTCTCTGTTTATTGTCTCTGTTTATTGTCTCTGTTTATTGTCTCTGTTTATTGTCTCTGTTTATTGTCTCTGTTTATTGTCTCTGTTTATTGTCTCTGTTTATTGTCTCTGTTTATTCGTCTCTGTTTATTGTCTCTGTTTATTGTCTCTGTTTATTGTCTCTGTTTATTGTCTCTGTTTATTGTCTCTGTTTATGTCTCTGTTTATTCGTCTCTGTTTATTGTCTCTGTTTATTGTCTTGTTTATTGTCTCTGTTTATTGTCTCTGTTTATTGTCTCTGTTTATTGTCTCTGTTTATTCTCTCTGTTTATTGTCTCTGTTTATTGTCTCTGTTTATTGTCTCTGTTTATTGTCTCTGTTTATTGTCTCTGTTTATTGTCTCTGTTTATTGTCTCTGTTTATTGTCTCTGTTTATTGTCTCTGTTTATTGTCTCTGTTTATTGTCTCTGTTTATTGTCTCTTTTATTGTCTCTGTTTATTGTCTCTGTTTATTGTCTCTGTTTATTGTCTCTGTTTATTGTCTCTGTTTATTCTCTCTGTTTATTGTCTCTGTTTATTGTCTCTGTTTATTGTCTCTGTTTATGTCTCTGTTTATTGTCTCTTTTATGTCTCTGTTTATTGTCTCTGTTTATTGTCTCTGTTTATTCTCTCTGTTTATTGTCTCTGTTTATTGTCTCTGTTTATTGTCTCTCTTTATTGTCTCTGTTTATTGTCTCTCTTTTATTGTCTCTGTTTATTGTCTCTGTTTATTGTCTCTGTTTATTCTCTCTGTTTATTGTCTCTGTTTATTGTCTCTGTTTATTGTCTCTGTTTATTGTCTCTGTTTATTGTCTCTGTTTATTGTCTCTGTTTATTGTCTCTGTTTATTGTCTCTGTTTATTGTCTCTGTTTATTGTCTCTGTTTATTGTCTCTGTTTATTGTCTCTGTTTATTGTCTCTGTTTATTGTCTCTGTTTATTGTCTCTGTTTATTGTCTCTGTTTATTGTCTCTGTTTATTGTCTCTTTATTGTCTCTGTTTATTGTCTGTTTATTGTCTCTGTTTATTGTCTCTGTTTATTGTCTTGTTTATTGTCTCTGTTTATTCTCTCTGTTTATTGTCTCTGTTTATTGTCTCTGTTTATTGTCTCTGTTTATTGTCTCTGTTTATTGTCTCTGTTTATTGTCTCTGTTTATTCTCTCTGTTTATTGTCTCTGTTTATTGTCTCTGTTTATTGTCTCTGTTTATTGTCTCTGTTTATTGTCTGTTTATTCTCTCTGTTTATTGTCTCTGTTTATTGTCTCTGTTTATTGTCTCTGTTTATTGTCTCTGTTTATTGTCTCTGTTTATTGTCTCTGTTTATTGTCTCTGTTTATTGTCTCTGTTTATTGTCTCTGTTTATTGTCTCTGTTTATTGTCTCTGTTTATTGTCTCTGTTTATTGTCTCTGTTTATTGTCTCTGTTTATTGTCTCTGTTTATTGCTCTGTTTATGTCTCTCTGTTTATTGTCTCTGTTTATTGTCTCTGTTTATTCTCTCTGTTTATTGTCTCTGTTTATTCTCTCTGTTATTGTCTCTGTTTATTGTCTCTGTTTATTGTCTCTGTTTATAGTCTCTGTTTATTGTCTCTGTTTATTGCTCTCTGTTTATTGTCTCTGTTTATTGTCTCTGTTTATTCCTCTGTTTATTGTCTCTGTTTATTGTCTCTGTTTATTGTCTCTGTTTATTGTCTCTGTTTATTGTCTCTGTTTATTGTCCTCTGTTTATTGTCTCTGTTTATTGTCTCTGTTTATTGTCTCTGTTTATTGTCTCTGTTTATTGTCTCTGTTTATTGTCTCTGTTTATTGTCTCTGTTTATTGTCTCTGTTTATTGTCTCTGTTTATTGTCTCTGTTTATTGTCTCTGTTTATTGTCTCTGTTTATTGTCTCTGTTTATTGTCTCTGTTTATTGTCTCTGTTTATTGTCTCTGTTTATTCTCTCTGTTTATTGTCTCTGTTTATTGTCTCTGTTTATTGTCTCTGTTTATTGTCTCTGTTTATTGTCTCTGTTTATTGTCTCTGTTTATTGTCTCTGTTATTGTCTCTGTTTATTGTCTCTGTTTATTGTCTCTGTTTATTGTCTCTGTTTATTGTCTCTGTTTATTGTCTCTGTTTATTGTCTCTGTTTATTGTCTCTGTTTATTCTCTCTGTTTATTGTCTCTGTTTATTGTCTCTGTTTATTGCTCTGTTTATTGCTCTGTTTATTGTCTCTGTTTATTGTCTCTGTTTATTTCTCTCTGTTTATTCTCTCTGTTTATTGTCTCTGTTTATTGTCTCTGTTTATTGTCTCATGTTTATTGTCTCTGTTTATTCTCTCTGTTTATTGTCTCTGTTTATTCTCTCTGTTTATTGTCTCTGTTTATTGTCTCTGTTTATTGTCTCTGTTTATTGTCTCTGTTTATTGTCTCTGTTTATTGTCTCTGTTTATTGTCTCTGTTTATTGTCTCTGTTTATTGTCTCTGTTTATTGTCTCTGTTTATTGTCTCTGTTATTGTCTCTGTTTATTGTCTCTGTTTATTGTCTCTGTTTATTGTCTCTGTTTATTGTCTCTGTTTATTGTCTCTGTTTATTGTCTCTGTTTATTGTCTCTGTTTATTCTCTCTGTTTATTGTCTCTGTTTATTGTCTCTGTTTATTGTCTCTGTTTATTGTCTCTGTTTATTGTCTCTGTTTATTGTCTCTGTTTATTGTCTCTGTTTATTGTCTCTGTTTATTGTCTCTGTTATTCTCTCTGTTTATTGTCTCTGTTTATTGTCTCTGTTTATTGTCTCTGTTTATTGTCTCTGTTTATTGTCTCTGTTTATTGTCTCTGTTTATTGTCTCTGTTTATTGTCTCTGTTTATTGTCTCTGTTTATTGTCTCTGTTTATTGTCTCTGTTTATTGTCTCTGTTTATTGTCTCTGTTTATTGTCTCTGTTTATTCTCTCTGTTTATTGTCTCTGTTTATTGTCTCTGTTTATTGTCTCTGTTTATTGTCTCGTTTATTGTCTCTGTTTATTCTCTCTGTTTATTGTCTCTGTTTATTGTCTCTGTTTATTGTCTCTGTTTATTGTCTCTGTTTATTGTCTCTGTTTATTGTCTCTGTTTATTGTCTCTGTTTATTGTCTCTGTTTATTGTCTCTGTTTATTGTCTCTGTTTATTGTCTCTGTTTATTGTCCTCTGTTTATTGTCTCTGTTTATTCTCTCTGTTTATTGTCTCTGTTTATTGTCTCTGTTTATTCTCTCTGTTTATTGTCTCTGTTATTGTCTCTGTTTATTGTCTCTGTTTATTGTCTCTGTTATTGTCTCTGTTTATTGTCTCTGTTTATTGTCTCTGTTTATTGTCTCTGTTTATTGTCTCTGTTTATTGCTCTCTGTTATTGTCTCTGTTTCATTGTCTCTGTTTATTGTCTCTGTTTATTGTCTCTGTTTATTCGTCTCTGTTTATTGTCTCTGTTTATTGTCTCTGTTTATTGTCTCTGTTTATTGTCTCTGTTTATTGTCTCTGTTTATTGTCTCTGTTTATTGTCTCTGTTTATTGTCTCTGTTTATTGTCTCTGTTTATTCTCTCTGTTTATTGTCTCTGTTTATTCTCTCTGTTTATTGTCTCTGTTTATTGTCTCTGTTTATTGTCTCTGTTTATTGTCTCTGTTTATTGTCTCTGTTTATTGTCCTCTGTTTATTGTCTCTGTTTATTCTCTCTGTTTATTGTCTCTGTTATTGTCTCTGTTTATTCTCTCTGTTTATTGTCTCTGTTTATTGTCTCTGTTTATTGTCTCTGTTTATTGTCTCTGTTTATTCTCTCTGTTTATTGTCTCTGTTTATTGTCTCTGTTTATTGCTCTCTGTTTATTGTCTCATGTTATGTCCTCTGTATTCTCTCTGTTTATTGTCTCTGTTATTGTCTCTGTTTATTGCTCTCTGTTTATTGTCTCTGTTTATTGTCTCTGTTTATTGTCTCTGTTTATTGTCTCTGTTTATTGTCTCTGTTTATTGTCTCTGTTTATTGTCTCTGTTTATTGTCTCTGTTTATTGTCTCTGTTTATTGTCTCTGTTTATTGTCTCTGTTTATTGTCTCTGTTTATTGTCTCTGTTTATTGTCCTCTGTTTATTGTCTCTGTTTATTGTCTCTGTTTATTGTCTCTGTTTATTGTCTCTGTTATTGTCTCTGTTTATTGTCCTCTGTTTATTGTCTCTGTTTATTGTCTCTGTTTATTGTCTCTCTTTATTGTCTCTGTTTATTGTCTCTGTTTATTGTCTCTGTTTATAGTCTCTGTTTATTCTCTCTGTTTATTGTCTCTGTTTATTGTCTCTGTTTATTGTCCTCTGTTTATTGTCTCTGTTTATTGTCTCTGTTTATTGTCTCATGTTTATTCTCTCTGTTATTGTCTCTGTTTATTGTCTCTGTTTATTCTCTCTGTTTATTGTCTCTGTTTATTGTCTCTGTTATGTCTCAGTTTATTGTCTCTGTTTATTGTCTCTGTTTATTGTCTCTGTTTATTGTCTCTGTTTATTGTCTCTGTTTTTGTCTGTTTATTGTCTCTGTTTTTGTCTCTGTTTATTGTCTCTGTTTATTGTCTCTGTTTATTGTCTCTGTTTATTGTCTCTGTTTATTGTCTCTGTTTATTGTCTCTGTTTATTGCTCTCTGTTTATTGTCTCTGTTTTATTCTCTCTGTTTATTGTCTCTGTTTATTGTCTCTGTTTATTCTCTCTGTTTATTGTCTCTGTTTATTGTCTCTGTTTATTGTCTCTGTTTATTGTCTCTGTTATTGTCTCTGTTTATTGTCTTGTTTATTCTCTCTGTTTATTGTCTCTGTTATTGTCTCTGTTTATTGTCTCTGTTTATTCTCTCTGTTTATTGTCCTGTTTATTGTCTCTGTTTATTGTCTCTGTTTTTTGTCTCTGTTTATTCTCTCTGTTTATTGCTCTGTTTATTGTCTCTGTTTATTGTTCTCTGTTTATTGTCTCTGTTTATTGTCTCTGTTTATTGTCTCTGTTTATTGTCTCTGTTTATTCTCTCTGTTTATTGTCTCTGTTTATTGTCTCTGTTTATTGTCTCTGTTTATTGTCTCTGTTTATTGTCTCTGTTTATTCTCTCTGTTTATTGTCTCTGTTTATTGTCTCTGTTTATTGTCTCTGTTTATTGTCTCTGTTTTATTGTCTCTGTTTATTTTCTCTGTTTATTGTCTCTGTTTATTGTCTCTGTTATTGTCTCTGTTTATTGTCTCTGTTTATTGTCTCTGTTTATTGTCTCTGTTTATTGTCTCTGTTTATTGTCTCTGTTTATTGTCTCTGTTTATTGTCTCTGTTTATTGTCTCTGTTTATTGTCTGTTTATTGTCTCTGTTTATTGTCTCTGTTTATGTCTCTGTTATTGTCTCTGTTTATTGTCTCTGTTTATTGTCTCTGTTTTATTCTCTTGTTTATTGTCTCTGTTATTGTCTCTGTTTATTGTCTCTGTTTATTGTCTCTGTTTATTGT